>JAPYMA010000296.1:0-52362 GCA_035041965.1 Anisakis pegreffii | reverse complement strand
AATCGAATCAATATACCTGTTCGGATGGGTTATAATCGTTTTGCCGAATATCGGCTACTTTATCCAGAAAACTGAAATGAAAGATTTTTTTATCATTTATCATTTCACATGTTGAATGTAGCTCCCTTTGACAATCAGTCAGATATGCACCATAGAACAAATCAAGAATCATCGACAATATTTCATAATTACAACAGAAACTTCTTCAACAGCTTTTCTTTATTTGAAAAGTTCCTCCGAGATGTCACCAATTCCAGAAGAAGTGAATCAAAAAATTCAATCACAAAAAAATTCATCCTCTGTTAAGGATGAAACGAAATGAATCGAACTATTGAATGCGTTGTCGTCTTTCCAAAAAAGGCATAATGACAAGTGCGTAAAGATGGAACTATGAATACAGCTGATAAAATTCACAGCAAAAACATCATCGTTCATTTACCTATTTATTTCAACGTAATTCTATAGTTATATTTCTTGAATGAAATCTGTGTAATGCGAACGAATTTGGATTATCATTCACGATCGATCACTTGTTTCATCAGAAGGAAATGAATGAATAAAAATTAAGACGATGGATAACTTAAACCAGAACTGAACGGGGAAAAGAAAAATTGCAACGCGCAAAACATAACTGTTGCCGAATAAATCAATGAATATAGGTGAACAAATATGATTTCCAAAAAGAACTTAACAATTAATGTCACTTACTATTTAGCACAGTCTATTAACTGATATTCATTACTCCTCTCGTAGCAACTTTGTACACCTCGATCAGCCCAGCACTTCTCCACATGATCGTAAAATATCTGCAAAACCACTCAATCAATTTTAAACACTTCAACCAAACAAATTTTTCCAATGCAAATATTTCTCAATAAATATTTCAACTGAAAAATTACGTAAATTAAATTGAAATTTAATTAAATCTGATTAAATTTCAATTCAAGAACCATCGAAACAAATACGCTCAATAATTCATTGCAAACGTCAATGACTCGATAATTTTCACTATTGTGATCGTGATGACGATAATGATAATCGCGATATGATAATGAAAGAACAGTACAGTTTTAGCAATGACAGAAATTATTTGGCTTTATTGGCTTGAATAAGGTTCAGGTTTATGTTCAGACCTTAGGCAAATGCTCAGAGTATTTGGCCGAATCGACTTTTACAGTTTGTCGCGACACTCTCGTTTCATTTTACCAATCACTATTATGTATAATCGTTATAATTTCCAACAATTGCACGAGTTCAATTCTCAGCGAAAAACGAAAGCAATACGTAACTGAACGAAGCACGTGCTTCGTTCAGTTACGTATTGCTTTCGTTTTCGCTGAGAATTGAACTCGTGCAATTGTTGGAAATTATAACGATTATACATAATAGTGATTGGTAAAATGAAACGAGAGTGTCGCGACAAACTGTAAAAGTCGATTCGGCCAAATACTCTGAGCATTTGCCTAAGGTCTGAACATAAACCTGAACCTTATTCAAGCCAATAAAGCCAAATAATTTCTGTCATTGCTAAAACTGTACTGTTCTTTCATTATCATATCGCGATTATCATTATCGTCATCACGATCACAATAGTGAATATTATCGAGTCATTGACGTTTGCAATGAATTATTGAGCGTATTTGTTTCGATGGTTCTTGAATTGAAATTTAATCAGATTTAATTAAATTTCAATTTAATTTACGTAATTTTTCAGTTGAAATATTTATTGAGAAATATTTGCATTGGAAAAATTTGTTTGGTTGAAGTGTTTAAAATTGATTGAGTGGTTTTGCAGATATTTTACGATCATGTGGAGAAGTGCTGGGCTGATCGAGGTGTACAAAGTTGCTACGAGAGGAGTAATGAATATCAGTTAATAGACTGTGCTAAATAGTAAGTGACATTAATTGTTAAGTTCTTTTTTGGAAATCATATTTGTTCACCTATATTCATTGATTTATTCGGCAACAGTTATGTTTTGCGCGTTGCAATTTTTCTTTTCCCCGTTCAGTTCTGGTTTAAGTTATCCATCGTCTTAATTTTTATTCATTCATTTCCTTCTGATGAAACAAGTGATCGATCGTGAATGATAATCCAAATTCGTTCGCATTACACAGATTTCATTCAAGAAATATAACTATAGAATTACGTTGAAATAAATAGGTAAATGAACGATGATGTTTTTGCTGTGAATTTTATCAGCTGTATTCATAGTTCCATCTTTACGCACTTGTCATTATGCCTTTTTTGGAAAGACGACAACGCATTCAATAGTTCGATTCATTTCGTTTCATCCTTAACAGAGGATGAATTTTTTTGTGATTGAATTTTTTGATTCACTTCTTCTGGAATTGGTGACATCTCGGAGGAACTTTTCAAATAAAGAAAAGCTGTTGAAGAAGTTTCTGTTGTAATTATGAAATATTGTCGATGATTCTTGATTTGTTCTATGGTGCATATCTGACTGATTGTCAAAGGGAGCTACATTCAACATGTGAAATGATAAATGATAAAAAAATCTTTCATTTCAGTTTTCTGGATAAAGTAGCCGATATTCGGCAAAACGATTATAACCCATCCGAACAGGTATATTGATTCGATTGATTTTTCATGTTCTATCATTAATCAGTTATTATTATTTTCAACTGTTTACCTATTTTAACACTGTCATCAAACAAAAAACAAAAAATTGTTTGAAAAACCGGTAAATCAACGAAAAAACATCCTAATGAAGTGCACTTCTTGTTGTTGCTTATTGAATGCAACAATTCATTTCTGTCGGTTTCTTTGTTAGGTTGCTCGCGTACACATTTACGTTTCTGTTACTGAGTTTGTTAATATTGTTGATGTGAAATGCAAATTGCGCAAGTTTTATTTTTGGTTCGTGAAAGAGATCATTGTGGCTGGATTAGTTCAATTAAGTTCATCACTATCGCAGTGATCGTGCTCGATGATAAGGTGATCTTTCTAGTGATATGAATAATTGAACGAATTGTTGTGAGAGATTTGAATGCGTTCTTCATTCATTTGTTCTTTGATTCACTTATTGTTTCTTTTTTGAGTGTTTATCCACACTAGTCGTAGAAATGAAAGAGAGTTCAAAATCATTTTTTCATTCCTCTTTTGTTGTCCTTATCATTCTATTTTATCGGAGAAGCAGTCCACACTCGAGTTCGTGAAAGTCACGAGTTCATTAACGTTCATCATTCTTGTTTTTTTCCTTTATTGTGACCACTTTGGTTGGTTAGTAGCTCACTGATTTGTTGTTGCTTTCAACAATATTAATTTCATTCATTTTTTAATCCACTTTTTATCCATCCGTCCATCTAGTGTCGTCTGACATTTGCTCACTACCTCACTGTTTTTCACAAACGTTTTTTATCTTACTTAAATGACATTTCGATTTCTACGTTTTTTGTTCTTGCTGCTGAAGAAATGAGATACTATTTTCAATTTTGTATTATTCAACCAAATCTTGCTGAACTGTAATTGGATGAATTGTTGTTGTTATTGCAAATCGTAAATGATAAGTGCACTTCGGAATGCGGGTGAGGAGACGAAGGATTCGAAAATTACTTAACAAAACTTTCAATGCAAAACTTTTAGCTTTTTAGCGCCCTTTTTTTGTAAATCACACAGTGACAGTTTTTTCTCTCATGTACACTTTTTGTTCATTTGTGAATGTCACTTCTCATTGATTAGTCACTTTCAAATTGCAAATTTTCGGTGCGGTGTTGTGCAGAAAGTTACTTTCGAATCCACGGACGAGTTATGTTGCAAGATGGTTTTCGTCAAACATTTATGCTATTATTATCATTATCAATATCATAAAAACTCTTCGATGAACTTTTCAAACATTTTTAGGATATTTTACGCTGTCGTGTTATGACAACTGGAATTTTTGAAACAAAATTCGAAGTCGATAAAGTGCGATTTCAGTGAGTTGTTATTTTTTATTTGTTATTGTTGTTCATCACATTACTATCATCAGCTCCGTTATCATTGCTCGTAAATGTCATTTGAATGACCATCTTTTAAAAATGGTATTATTATCGTAATGAATTTGTGATTCGTGACAGTTTTACTGTTATCACCATCAATCGTGGCTTCGTTCATTAACAAAAATCATTGGCTTCCTTCGTTCAAAAGTCTGTTGTCGTCTGTTTCATCATGGTGTGCAGTGAATAGCAATAATCTTAGATCACATTTGATTTCTGGTTGGTGACTGTTGCTGCATGGCTGCCTCTATCTATGTAACCGACTATGCATCTGTTCGATTCCATTTTATTGTTGTTTGAACTGATATGGTAGTGCTTAAGTGATGAATTTGAAGTTTTCAAGGTGTGCACCTTTCTAGAAGCATTTCCAACAGCACATCATCAACATTTTTTCATAATTAGCAAACTGACGTAGATTTTTGATGTTTATTATTAACAATATTGTTAATAAATAATAGCAATATTGTTAAACATTATTTAACAATATTCTTATCCTTAGACAGAGGCCAAATCATAGCCCGGCTGAGGCGCGGTAACATCAGTAACATAGATACTCCACTCGATTCCGGGCGAAATTCGCGGGTTCGATTGCCGTTCGCGGGGGGGAGGGGAGTTTTGCTCGACATCGAATGATGTCCAATGTCGGTAGTGCTGTCGTTATCATCATTGTGCTATAACAGTGAACTTCGTCTGTATCTGTGTGCATAGCAAATAGCAGGCGAGTTGTGAGCTTTATCTAAAGCTTTTACGGGTGGTTCGATCGAACCTATGGGCTGGATTGAGTGCTGGTTAAAGCGCTCGGCCGGCCCGCCACGTCATTCAGCAGTGATCGTCAATCGATCTTTCGATGTTTGTTGTAGCGTTTATGAGTTTGATGATGATGCTAAAAATAGACTTTCAATGAATTGATATAGCTTAAAATAACAATATAGCACAGACGAACACGTACACGCAGACATTATTAAGCATATACACAAGTGCAAACAAGCATACACCACATGAAGCTGTTAGCTGTATTATTCAGTGCTGCTGTGCTATGCTGCTTGCTTATCAGAAAAAGCACTTTCGAATCGATTACTTTGAATCATAAAATTATTCATTCTTGAACGCACTACGACATTATTTGACTGGTTGGAGATGGCACTGCTTGAAGACGACATGTATCTGTGAGTGCAGTTGATTTTGGAATGAAGTGAAGTGCGACGTTGGAATGAATAATCACATTCATTCACTGATAAAATAAAGGTGATATTAACACGCGTCAATTCTGATCACTCTTTAGAACTATGATCATTATTATTGAAATAGGGAACGATCACTCCTGTATTTTGATTGCATAAAACAGCTCATATTGTTGCGTTTATACAAAACTTAGAAAAAAGCACAATGCTGTTATGCAGCGGTATTCAGACGATATGCTTATGCGCAATAAAGTGTGTGAGGATAATAATAGTAATCTGATCGTTACATGCGTGTTAACTAAATGCATGAAGGAATAATGAAGAACACTTCTTGGATGTTCATCACAGTGTTATGGTATGATGCGAATGCGGTGTATTCATAAAGATCGAATAATTTCCACAAAAAAATCGGTTTGATGCTTGTAGAAGATCGATTTTGATGGTTTGCATGCTATTCGTTCGAGTCAAAGCAAAGAAATGTTTCAGCAGGAATTTAACGAAAAGTGAAACGAAAATTATTATCCGCCGCAAAAACTTATATTTGTAATGCATAATTGCTCGACTAATCCTGTAGCAAGTGAACTTACGACTGAAGATGATAGCATAAAGTTGGTTTTTCTCCACCAAATATAAGTGCTTTAGTACAACCAATGAATCAAAGCATTAGAGCGTATCTAAGGCAACATCATCGAAATGTGCGTATGAATCAGTGATGCAGGATGATAACCGAAGCGAATCAGTTCAAGAATTTTTGAAAAAACGGATGAAAAGTATCCGGCAAACGACTGATACTGAAGAACAAGAGAACCGTGAGGAGAAATATGCTCTGTGTTTGCTAACATTAAGATGTAGTTCAATGTCAGCATTACAGAAGCGGAAAAATGAAGATTATTTTTTCCAAAAACCACATTCAGTTGAGGTGTTTGATTGCGTTCAGGCTGCATAAGGCAGTTGGTAGGTTGCAGGTAAGCGGGTTCTTCGTTCAACCCTCTGAACAGCATGCGTGTAGGGTTCTTCGAATGATTCTCATTGTCTGGATGGACTAAGAAACCTAAAGGTTTGGATGTGAGAGGATAGTCCGAATCTTATCAGTAGAGAGAGAAAGAGATCAAGCTTAGATGAACAAGGGTATCCGATTGTTATCGAGTATTGCATGTTGCATGTTTAAAATTTTTACGAGAAATACTTAATTTAAGCAAAACCTGTTTGATCCGATGAAGAAATAATTTACTATTCAATTTCCTATTCGAACAGTTATTCTTTTCGCTGGTAATAATTCAAATTATTCACTGATTTTTAGCGCATAATCCTGTGCGAGGTGTTGATGCGTCTTTAATAGAACTCTTCATGTTCACGAATGCTTTAACCGTAAAATTGAACGTGCATATGAATATGAATGACCAATAAAAGAATGCTGTACCGATTCACGGTTCCTCCTCAGAAGTAATACTGACGGAACCGAATCCTCAGTTTGATCAATCTTATCCTTCTTCTTTCATTTGCCCACACAGCGATCCTTGTCAAGCCGAAATAATAATGGGAAAGCCGAATCCATAGATCCCCGCGTTATATGTGGAGTCTTTATGGCTTAGATGTCGCCTCTCCATTCAACACGACTCAGCTAGCAGTGTGTTTTCGTGATACATCGAGAGGTCGGACTATCCAGCATCCCAGAGAGATCCCTTTGACTCGATGCTTGTTTTATCTCGCGCCGTTCTGCTGGGGCGCTCTCATGTCACATTGGGCATTGTTATGTCGGCAATCTGTTCATAAATACGCATTCATAAGATAGTGCGTCCTGTTTTGTTGTGCGCAATGGCAAAATCATAGGCAAATACGTTCATTTAATTCTGGAGTGATGATATAATAAGAGTTGTGTTCAATGAGTTGATGTATCCAATGATAATGTTCACGAATATACTTATTTTTATAGTATGTTCGATGTGGGAGGCCAAAGGGATGAGCGTCGCAAATGGATTCAGTGTTTTAATGACGTAACAGCGATCATTTTTGTATGCGCCAGTTCATCGTACAATCTAGTTTTGTGGGAAGATGCCACTCAGAATCGTTTAAAAGAGTCACTGGCACTCTTCAAGAACATTTGGAATAATCGTTGGCTGAAGACTATTTCTGTTATCCTCTTCTTAAACAAACAGGTCGGTTTCTTGCCTTCTTTCATTAGCTGTTTTTTTTTATTCGTTGTTTTTCTGCGTAAATTGTTCTGTGGAACAGAACTCGAAATTTGTATAACACGAGTGAATCAATGTGTTCGTTTGATATTTTGCGAGGATTACAGGATTTGTTGGAGGAAAAAATAAAATCAAAACGACATCTCCTTGAAACATACTTTCCCGAATTTGCAAATTATCAGCTGCCAGCTGACGCCACATACGATGCATCTGATGATCCGGCAGTTGTCAGGGCCAAATATTTCATTCGAGGCGAATTTTTGGCAAGTTATTTGATTAGTATTAATGGTTTATTGCTGGGGGTTTTTTTGCCACAAAAACTTGATAGTGATGGATATGACAATAATATGAAATAATTAGTTGCAAATATGGATTGGACTGCCAAGTGGTTGTATCCATTCAAGTAGTTTTGAAAGGAATCGATGAAAGCGGAATGTTTTGTTGATATTGAACGTACGTTTCAACCGTTCACTGATTTGACGTTGTTCTTGAAGTGCATAGTGTGTAGTGGTCGTTTGAATAGCTTTGATGAAGTAATTGTGGCTGCCTGCTCAATTGCTACCATTCAATGAGCGTCGAATTCATAATTCATTCTTGTAATCATCACATCTGACAAGCAATCAACAGTTGTCGTCCAACAACCTATTAGCACCTGTAGCGTTCATTCAGCAATCACATAGACAGGTGCATATGCAGATGGAAAGCGGAATGAATGCAAAAGAAGCGACTGTTTGATTTATCTAGGTTGTTTCATCAGATATTGATTTACAATCAGTTATTGAATTTGAGCGAAGTTCAGTGAAGAAAAAAAAACACTTAACGATATGAATAAATCAAAGGAACAAACAGCACCAGTAATACTCAAAATGATACTGATAAGAGTAATAACATTCAGCACACATCAGATACGTGCAAATAATGTAACGTCACTTGCACACGTGATACTAATCAAATCGAATCAAATAATGATATGGTGGGTCAGATTAAGACAAATACTCGGTAGATTATCATAATATCATACCAGTTAAGGTCACAGGCATTTTATCATTTCAATAACTGCTGTGATCTTAACTGAAACAATAAGAATAAAACATGTTGCGAATTGCATCATCAGTATACGAGAAGAGCGAGTACAATGTCAAAGAACATGAGTTATCAAAGCAAAAAGAAAACAGCAATTAGCAGGTTTGAATTCAAGAAATAAGATTCAGCCTAGAATAACAAAAATAGGTAAGCAAAGTGCCGAGAATCTAGTAATAAAGCTGATGTTGACTCGAAACAATTAAATCAGATCATCCAGATAACAAGCAGCAAACTTTGAAAACAATTGAGTAACCAGCAAATGAGGTGGATTTGATACTTATAGTTGTTTGAGGATGCCATAGCGATTGATTCAACTGGAAGTTGAATAGATAAGATGCGGTTATACTCATAAAATTGGATAAATGCTAATGGAGGACTGAATATTAAATTTCAGAGAATTTCAACAGCTGCTGGTGATGGTCGACACCACTGTTATCCACATTTTACGTGTGCAGTGGACACGGAGAACATCCGTCGGGTGTTCAATGACTGCAGGGACATAATACAACGTATTCATCTGCGTCAATACGAACTCTTGTAGGTGGATGGATTATTATTATTCGAGGCGCCGAGGGTCGAGACGTGTCGCCAGAATCGAGACGCCAATCGCGTCTTCTGCACAAAGCACACAAACGCCGGTCGACGACTTTCGCGGCGCACTGCCACTATGCGCGGCACGCATCTCACGCCCTCCACGCACCCGACCCTAGCCGACCCGACCCATCCGACGGTCGGTCGGTCCCTTTCTTCTGCTCATCATAAATGCTTTAAACGCCATCGCCCCGCGGGCACTAACCACTATAATAAGCACAAACGTTCTCGTTGTTCAACAATGAGTGTTGTCGCTGTAAACGCTAGCGGTTTGCTTTCTGATGCACAACTCCTTCACTTCATCGGAATGTTTATTCGAATCGCAGTAAGCATTTATCATTATACAAAAAGATATTCAGTGCATTTAAGTGAAAGGAGTTGTGTCTCAGAGGTATAACACTGATAGATGCAACACGATGATGTTCGTTCTTCGTCTACGCTAAACACGGGTGGCCAAAAACGAATCATGCCAAGAGGCGAGTGGGAGACTGTTATGTCGTAAATAAATAGATGAGATAATATTGTTCATAAGTCATAATAACCAATCAATCATATCAATAATCATGCTGTTGACTAGTCATTGATATATATTTATTCATCACTACTAAATCGGGTTGTTCTTAAGGCAGTTCATTAGAAGTTGAGCGCTGGGCTAGTGTAGAGTCATAACTGCGAGAGGCAAATAGACTCACAAGATGAGTAAGGAATGTCGAAAGTTGCATTTCAGTGCCGACTGGGAATGGCACACCCTGTATATGTCCTACTATGGGATTACTCACTGACATACGCGCCCAACACGTCTTACCGCGATCACGCGAAATATTCAACTCCCAGTTGCTCACTCCTTGCCCATCAGGCACATTCTTGAATAAAAGTCCATCGTACAATTTATCGTTTGTTTTCTCGTTCTCCTCCTTCCACCTCCGCTCAGCTGCAAACGTTTTGGAATAAGAATATTATTATATGTGAAATTATTATTATTATCATTATTATCATGTTTTGTATCATTAAATATTGCTTTTGAGATTGTGATGATCGATGTTAATATTTGGATAAAACTGCTTTCTGAAACAAACCGATTTCAGTTGCTGTTTCATATTTGCATTGAGCTGTTGTTGCACTAGGTTCGCTGCAATCAGCTGAAGAAGAAGAATGAGCTCGAGCCGTGTTCTGAATGCGAATGTTTTGGTAGTGCAGCCGTGAACGACGACATATCCTCTTCAAGTTGAATCGTTCTCGTAACCTCGTCGTCGCTTCACTCATCGCACGTAAACGCACCAAATCAGACTCATTACTTTGCTCTTTTTGCCGTAGCGTCCTCCACCCATTCCTCATCAAAAATGTCCTGCAATATTCTTCGTTTTCGAAAGCGATTAGTAACGATGGAAATCACATATGTCCCCTTTTTGTTCGTTGACGCAACAATGAAATGTGTTAGTATTTGCATTCAGTTCAGCGCTCTGCGTTTATATAGTAAGAGATGGTTGCTTCGTACTGATTTGAATGAGGTATGCTAGGCTGAAATAAAGCAAAAACACCGGTGAATCGGACATCCATTAATATTATCGCGCTCATCAAAAAGTTGCGAACGAGTGCGATAAGAGGGAATAACTCAGTTTATGTTAAGCACGTTTAGAGGAAAATTGCCGAGAAAACGTTCCTCCGCTTAATGATCAATTTCTTTGCTGCATTCAGATTGTGGTAAACGAATCACCGGATAATTTATGGATCGTCATCGTTTCTATTCATTTGTTTTCGATGACTGAATTAGTTGATAACATCACTCAGTGTTACAAGATGAAAGATTTTATTATTAATATTGGTACTGTAAAGAGTTTCAAGAAAGAAATGAAATTCTTCATTGAGTTCATCGCAACAAAAACCGAGACAAACCAGATAACATGCAACAACCTTGCTAGGTAAAAGCAAACGATCAACATAATGCTATTACTGCTCATTTTTGCCAACAAAAATGAGATCTGAACTGGTAAAAAACGAATGGCGAAAGACTGATGGGGCGAGAAATAGCGGCAACATTCATGCCTTGTTACTTCCTCATGAGGGCTCCAGAAAGCGCGTCGTTTGGCGGGCGGAGGACCGACCGATCGCCAGTACTCATTAACAGCTTTGATTCGTGCTTCTTCATTGTCCACTGATTCACTGATCAACTGCTCATCACAGAAGAGCGTTCGCATTGACGGATGCAGCCATTGAATACGATTCTGCCACCACAACGGAATACATCCCTACGATTAAATGTTCGATCAGTCAAGCTCATATCTGAATCTGTATTCCTTTTGATTCTGATCACGACTACTACTGAAATAAATGCCCTAATGTATGTAACACACGATCTATCAGTACCGCTCTAGTAACTTCGGTTATGAAAGTTTCACCAACACCACCAACAAACTAGTTGGTGAACGCTACGAACTCATCAGATAAATGCACAAAAATCGATTGTTCATGCATTATTCGCATGAGCACTTGCAAATTCCGATTCTTTCTGCTAGGTGTAAAACTTTTATGCGACGAATGATTTGCGGGGGAACTAACCTGATGAAACAGACAAACTTTTGAGTTCTCGAGTATATCGATCAGAAAAGAGGGTATCTCACCAAAACTGAATGATTGCAAAAGACTTGCAGCAATTTCACCACGGAGACAAAATTCTATTTCACGTTTTTCCGGATCCGGCACAAATAAATGCATGCACAAATCAGGTTTGGTTTCCAGTTCCAAACGGAGCATGCTCGATGACGGTCCCTCTTCATTATGCGTCGTCAATTTTTCACTAGCGTCATTCATAACTGAAATTTTTAACAAATTCAACACGTCCAATATCGCATTTCTGATGTAATACACTCATGATCGAGTAACACCACCAACCAACTTTGCATTCACATAGACATCTCATGATACAATACCATATCAAAAAAACGTCTTCAATAAAGTGATGATACGATGTCAAACAGTTGATGGGAATCAAAAGATACTTCTCGTGTGGACAAATCAAGCGAATCAGCTTTGGCTTATCAGTTGTTCTGATTGTTATTTTAAAAAATTTCTTCACCGAATTTAAATTTCTCAATAACGTACCATACAATACAACATCATATCAAACAAAACGTCTTCAATAGGGTGATAAATCATCACCAGTAAACGTTCTAAGCGGACTGGAAACAACGCATACCCGTCTCATGATTCAAATTGCTAATTGATAGTAGGTTACAAATTGATAACAGTACCAACTGGGAGCAAAAACGCAATCCGCAAGCGGTGAGGTCCTACTTACAAACTACCTCTTCACTCTTCACCCGATATCGTCAATATGGTAAAGATAAAGATACATTTCTCATCAAGTAAACGACTGCAAAAGAGTTAAGGCGATTTCACCATGAACACAGCATTCTATTTTAGGCATTTTGCTATTCGGTACAAATAAAAGCATACGATAAAGACCGATTCTTTTAAACATAAAGACCGATTCGTTTATGGACCAAACAAATTGAAGCGCAAACGGTTATCAGAGCCTAATGCATAAATATATTGAAAAGGCAAGACGTGAAAAATGGAGTGAAGTACGGGTTAAAAATAGATGAAATAATCGAGTGGGAATGACTACAGCAATGTAACGAAAGTTAAACGGTCAAATGATTGGTTTCCTCAGTTATTCGATGAATAATGCGAATACAAAGGTAACAGTTCAGCTTAATACTAGAACAGGACTAATTAGCATCCACCTTTTCGGCTCTTTCATGCCAGCATTAACCAGCAAAATTTCGAGCAACTTAACAAGCGGACGCGTTATTGGTTTCAATAGATCTCCATAGCTGCCTGGACGACCACACACATAGTCCTACTTCACACCTTCACAAGCGTGCGTCCACAAGCAAATCGACTGAGCGGTATGTAGAAAGCATGCCACATTGGAGAGGAACCGCCACAAGACGACTCCGATACTGCTACCGCAGTTGCTATCAAAGATGAATGATGGTTTATTGCAGTGGAGCTGAAGATACCGCATCCAGCTTAAACGGTAAAGTTGTGTAGGGTGATAGCAGAGTGAAATCAATCGTTCTTTGGAAAGAACATCAGATCGTTATGAATATCGATAAATGCTTTCGATGAAACATACTCATTCTCCGCTGGAAATTTCCGTAATAGCACATCCATAAATTGATTCAACTCGGCTCTTCTCAAACAAAAATAGTCATTGCGTGAAATACGTGTATACAGTTACGCAAGGATTGTTTCTTTGGTATGTTAATACGTAGAAGCGCAGATAAAAACGATTTTCTCACGACAAAGTGGCGGGGGTCAGCAAATCCCTTTTTTTTCAAACTTTTCCAGATATCAACATACTTTCTGTTCAGTACCTTGGAAGTTTTGAGAAATTTTTACGTTCTTTTCTTTACTGAATTCACTCCCTTGAAAAGAGCCCACTCATCAACGAAACTTGCTAGAATTAAATGTGCAAGGGTGTATCTATGGAAATGTGAATGATAGTTCTTTGAATTTATAAGCGCTAATGAATCAATCGTATGCAGGTTAAACAAAAATTTTCGAGCTGAAGCTAAAGCGATTCATGTGTTGCATAAGTGTATACACGTTTCAATGTAAATGTCTGAATCTCATAACTGCCTGAGATTTAGAATCATCATCTTATTCAACCGAATTAATTCTGTCAGTTTCCCATTCATCATGACAACCAACCAGCAAGCCGAGGTGCGATTCATTAAACAAAAATTTAATTAGATCGATCGTTACCAAGGTAACGATAACAAGCCACACTCAGTGTAAGTCTCTAACACTTTATATTCGACAACGATTCAATTAGCACTTATGCTAGTAATATGAATGGATAATAGTAACACAAATAATCAACATATCATATCAATTGTGCATGAATGCAATTAAACATATAATATTCAGTCTGTGTTCGTTCATTATTGAAGTTATTATTTACTAAACGATAGCTGCAACAACGAATCCAGCATCATCATTATCCTGTTTCTAAGTCACACATTTCTTAATCACTCTCCGCCTATTTGGGTTAACGACACGCCTCATCAGAAATTAATCTGATACAAGATCAGCAGCAGCAGAATTACAATCCTAGAGGAATGAGTTTCTCTCATAACTCAAGCAAGTAACTGATATGCTTGATTACCTCACCGCTAACATTCCTTCAGTGTCATTCTACGATTAATGAAAATTTTTAAATTCACCATCATCTATCGATTATTCATTTTATTATTTTTTTGTAGCATAAGTCAGATTCATTAAAAACTGTGTCAAAATGAAAAGTGAGTATTTGTGTTATATGTATGCAATCCATAGAACACGGTTAGAGTGAATAACAACAACAACAACGATTAGTGCTTCGATTCTTTATTATCATTCGTTAGACAACTATGCTTTTTAAGCGTTAATCACTTTCATTTGATATGTTTTCTCAAAGTGGAAATTCATTGCTGCATCTTATTCAATACTGTCATTAATGATATTTGATTTGCCTCGAATAAATAATCTCTTAGATACATACCTGATTGCATATTTCGAATTTTTTAGAGTGCTTGTTGAACCAATAATTGCGGTGCAACAAACGAACGACGACATGAAAATCTGTGATGCGTATATTGCAGTCATCACTTAAAAACATTTATGAGTTCATAAATTAATAACATTTGAATGAAAGAGCCTGTCATAAACTGTTATAGTTTTCATGGGCAAATTTGGAAGTAATTCATGGTTGCAGCTTTCAATGTGTGAGCGTCAATGATATCGCAGTGTTGATCTTCATCGGATCAAATACTTAGATTGCCGCATCTGAACAATATTCTCAACTATATGCATCATACAAATACGATTACAACTGTCGAATAAAAGATTTTCGCCCTAAAATGTGCATATTTTTGTGCTAGCTGAGATTATCTGCTACAAAGGTATCCTAAAAATCGTAATATCACAGATAAAACTCAAGTATATTTGTAGCCGGAATGTGGCACCTTAAAGTTAATAATAATGATGCTAAGACGGTGTATCAGTAGGTAATGTGATTGTAGGCACGAATCATTTCAAAAATGTTAGTTCTTCAAGGTGGTAAAAGTTAAATTTTAGCGAGGAGTTAGAACTAAGCGATAGTTGTTACTTATTGTAGTAATCGGACATGGTTGCTTTGGAGATTTAAACGATTTCTATGAGCATATATGCGCATTTAGAGACATCTGTCTCGTGTATATCGCGTTAGAATAAGTTCGCATATTATAACAAAAAAGAACTTTAATTGAAGTGGTAAATGAGTTGATTATCCGCTTAATCGTCATCTCTTTTCAAATATTTTCAGTTGAGAATCGAGGAAAATAAGAATAATGGAAAGATTATTGGGATGAAATAACGATTTTAAACGTTCTTAGCATATATAATAAAAGTTAACAATATTAGATGATTAGAATGTGATAGTGAGAAATGATTCAAATAAATTACTGATATTCTACGGTACTTCATTGAAGTTATTTTCGATGAATTCTTCAAACAATTCCTGCAAATTAATACTAATATTTTAATGAACTTTCACTTCTTTCCTGATTCTTCTAATACGCTTCAATTCCTTGAAACATTCACTCATATGCTATTATAACATCTGACAGTTTTTTGTTTCATTTATTCGTAATGTCTCTTCGTCATAGCGATAGCTTCTGCTACTGTGTTTGAATAGCGCTTCAGCGAACTACTTCCGCTATCTGTTCATATGCAAGTGAATGCATTTAATGCAACATTAGGGTATGCGAATACATATTTGTTCTGACATCGAAACCACCGTACTTGTAACAGTTAGAAGTTGAGTATTCAATCATACCTCTAGTATTCCGCCTAAGGTGTTTGGCTTCAAATAGGTTTGGTGGCAGTGCAATGAGGTTTTTTTCAAATTTGTTCTCGAGATTCTGGTATTTATTCGGAGAATAATATGTGCAACTATGTTTGGTACGGATGATTACCGTTTGGCGAGTACACTCACCCAACTGGTGTTGGGGAGAGGAGAACGGTTGGAAAAAAAAGAGAAAAAAATCAAAATATACACGCTACTGAATCAATAAAATGGAAATGATTAAAACTAAGGGGGTGAAGCAACTTCTTCTTTCAATTTTTCTACTTCTTCTTGGCAATTATAATGGTTAACGAGATTTTATCAAGGATATGAATCCGAATTCATTTGGTGGAATAGATCGGAGTCTGTCTTTAAACATTTGCAGCAATTTTGAGGAGGCAGTAAGTTGAGAGAGTAGATTCCAGACTCTAAGAATTCTGTAGGCGAACGAGAGTTTTGTAGCGTTCAATCTGTAACGTTTAACTGCGAGTTTAAGGGAATTATTTGGGCGTATTCGCTCATTGCTTGAGGAAATTCGAAAGATTCTTCCATTTGGAGATCAACCTGACGTTGTGGTCTGTTCAAAGATCAATATAAAATTTTCATATTCTTAAGTTTCGAATTCTAATACTGATAATCTCTCATAGTATTCGGATACCTTATTGAAGCTCCCACATTGTCTGTTCAAGATGAAAAGTGTGTACCTTCTGAAACATTTTCAACGACATTAACGTAGTATTTATTACCGTATTGATCAGGGAAAGACCAAACGGAAGAGATATATTCTAGGATGGGCCAATCTAGGCTACGTACTTTGCTTTGTAGGGATAAGGTAATTAAGCTGAACGTTCTCAATGTGAGTGATGCTCTGACGTTAGCTTTTTCAACTATATTGGAAAGATGATGATAAAATTTCAAACTTCGTTTGTTTATGACGCCTTGGTATTGAATGAATGGGGAAGGAGCGAATTTTTGGTTCTGCATATTTAGAGGGCTATTAGGATTGCTCTTACCAATTCAAATCAGTTTCGTCTGTTTTGGAGCTAACAGTAAAAGGCGATTTGATGATGGTTGTTCTATGAAATTAAATGTGGTTTGTAAATTGTTGGAGAACATGAACAGATAAATGAGTGGTACAATTGCAAATTTTGAGGAAAGATTTGAAAGTAGTGATTAACGATAGCGACAGATAGTAATTAGCGAACTAATTTTGCGGATTAACAGTTCAGCGATAGCGTTTCGCTACTGTTTTGATGGTAATAGTGACAACGCGTTTTTTTTCAGTGGATCAGCGACAGTGGAGCTAGTGTTTTTCAGTAGTGTGCCCAAACACCTTCTCTTGATGGATGCGTGGAATAGCGCCAAAGCCAGATCATCTTCAAGTTCTGAACATGGCTTCCCTTTCATCTGAATACATTGCCTACAGATGAATAATATTAGTTTCATCTGAATAATTATTCAATCGACTCCACAATCTATTTCTTATATTTGTTGCATACGGAGATATTCATTCGTACGATATTCATCGTCAAGCACGGCGTGCACACCACCACACCGTCACATCGAGTACACCACTCTAAATACATGAAAGACGCATCAAACAATGTACCATTACGTTGCTTAGCGATAAGAACAAACGTTCACTATCTTCCTCATAATACAGTACTGCGAAGACAATGTTCCGTACTAATTTTATCATGAGGTAGTGATTAGTAATTTCACTATATATATATATATATATATATATATATATATATATATATATATATATATATTTTTATATATATATATATATATATATATATATATATATATATATGATAATTATTCGTTTAGTACTGATCAATTGCAGTTGAAAATAGCCTTCTATTCATCGTAACTGAGCCGTCCTCTATTCATTAATTTTCTGTCAATCGAATCGAGATTTTAGATCGCTCGAAATGGAACAGACATCCGCCCAGACCCCCAAGTACGGTATGCACACCAAATCCACCTCTCGAATCTAATTACGTACCTCAATATCACATCTTCTCTTGCTATCGTCGGCCGCCACAACATCAATCAAAAATACATCAATCTCAAAAATAACTTTTGATTGCTCACAGTCATACGGCTTAACAGCGGTTTATGGTGCTAACTGCCGTTCGGTTCAGAATTGCGCCCAGTTTTTCACTACTTTCGAGTCACTAGGTGATAAATGTTGCTCATAAAAGCTATCGAGCAACCAAATCAATTAAAGTCAAAAATTTTCTGCACAAAATGTATGTTTTAATAATGCGTGCGATTTGTTCTTATCACTTGATTAGAATTTGACCACGTCAATTGAGTAGTCAGTTGTCTCAAATTTCGATCAAACGATGACACTGGGACTTGGATATGAGTGAAATGAATGACTTGGTTTCATTAACAGGTTAAATCTTTTGATGGCTATAATAAATCTGATAAATGTCTGCTTGCTGCTTTCAAATATGAGTGCTGCCCGTGCGCGCACACACATTTGGTGGTGTTCTTAACGGATTATCGTGTAAAAAAGAAGTTTAAACCAAATCAATGATGCCGTGTTCCCTTCCAGATGGAAGACTGGTGATTTTGTTGTTTAATTGCAACTATAACAGCAAATCCTGAGTCTCCAACTGGCAGCCGTTACACTGGCGTGCACAAATGTGTGGAATGTTTCTTGTTTCACACCACTTCCAATGAATATTGTTTTTACAGAACACCACATAATCACAGTTTCAGGGCTTTTTGATCTATTTGCGTTCCATGCGTTTCGTTGAAACACTGCGATTGCTCAATCCACACAAGAGAATTCCTCTCATTTGAGAACACCTCTGAACAATATGATGAATCGCCGACAATAAGCATTTGAGTGATGCAAGAAGTGCGATACTCGTTCAGAAGCAAACCACTATCCATTTCACTACTGCATAAGACATTGTTGAAACTGATAGCAAAATTAATGCAAAATATTAAACTTGATTACAAATTTTTTGATTTTTTTAGGATCAGTAACTATACAACTTGTGAAATATTTTACAGCTAATTGTAAGTTTTCGATCTCATTCACTGGCTCGTTTGGTATGTTTCACTTTCAGAAAGTGTTACAATGGCACCTGTCATAAAGACTGAGGATCATCCTGGAAATCACATCACTTCTCAACCGATGGCGATTCACTTGAAGTTCATTCAGAACAGCCATCACTTTCAGCGGTTGATTCGCTGCCACAAGCATGATCACATACACCGCTGACCAAAATTCGATGGGCAGTCGGCGAACATATGAAGTGTCAAATGGGCATACACACATATGAAGAATTGCTGTAATGTGAGCGAACAGGTTGCTGGGCACTATTAGCAAATAACAATAATGAATAAGAAGTTTATTGAAGTTGATTTAAGTTGTGTACATGGAATTAAATTATGTGATTTTTTTGATATGATATAATATAATAAATCATATATATATCATAATCGCGATCACACAAACACACACACATACATTATGCGTAACTGGTTTTGAGTTTCGAGCACACACAAGTCGGTCTACAGTTCGGTGCACGTCGACGACGCGGTGCGACACGTTCAGCTGGTGACGCCTCACTGGTAGAAAAATGGACCGTGATGAGATTCTCGAGTGTTTCGAGCATTTGCTCCATGTGTGTGATTTGTTGCGATGAAATTGATGTTAAATCATCACCCAACGGAAACGTTCGTTCAAGTGCCTCACAACGCCGCATCTCCACAACACATGCGCTTACACATCCAATAAACTGAGATGCGTGACGGGTGAATTCAACTCCTAAATTCCTCTTCTTATTAGTTCTCTTTCAACTAATGAACAGATCATATTTATTGATTATTCATCCATAACTCTTTCTTTCATCTTTAAAACACACATCTTCAACTCGTTGATGGAATTGATTTCTCTACAGCCAGCCACTGACAAAAACGTGCTGATATACTCGTGCGAATTTGGACAAGACGTTCATAAATTCACGTACTCAAAAGACTATTGTACGATAGAACTTCAGCTCACGAACACAACTTGTTCTAACAGTTTGGTCGTAAATAGAAGTGTTTTTGTTTATACTAACCAATGAAAAATGAAACAATTCCTTCCGACCATCCCAGTTCTTCCGAGAGTAAATTTTTTAGCAGAAACGTGGAATATCAACAATTGCAATGAGTCATTGTTCTCAGAGTTCAGAAAATAATCATGAGGTAATAACACGGTTTTCAACTGGAATCAAACTCGTTTCCATAGGTGATTTCTTGAAAAACGCTTGGAGACATTGTCTCGTTATCAGCCTTTAGCATTTTTGAGAAATTTCCGTAAGAACCCGGTTATAATTTACTAGTTTTTCCTCTCATCGAGGACCATTCTAAGAGAATCTGTTCAGTAAACAATTCCAGCCCGAATTCCTTATTAGTGAAAATGTCTCTCCACTACCATTGCAAAGGCTTCAAATGCTCTTCCATGTACGCAGTTCTCTTCCAACAGAGTGGAAAAATGGCTAAAATCAGAAAATAGAATGTGCTCAAAAATAACCGAATTACTAGGTAACTGTTATCGCTGGGTAGAATATCACTAGGAAACGTCAAAATTGTTTGATACAAAACGTTCGTAAAGAGAGCAATAATCGTGAACTGAGGCCAATTTGTACTGAAAATTTTAGTCGTAACCCGAATAGTTCGTAAACTGACGTACCATTCATCAAAGATAATGCGTACTAATCAGTCGTGTCTGTATAGTCATTAAAGGATACTGATCGAATCGAGCAATGTAAATGGCCTCTAAGAACTGAAACAACAAGGAAACGAGCCTTCATGTCGTAACTGCGGAAGAACACAATTTTTGGCAGCTTCACAGGATCGAATGCAAGCCCGTCCACTTGCATCGAGATCTTTGCGCAGTTGTAGACCATCTTGGTTTGTGCCTATACATTGTACTGCGTTACGATATGCAGCCAACTGCACGTTACAATCGTGTACCAACTGAAACCTCTCCTTAGTGAATTGACTCTTTTTAAACACTGTTGGTTATGAATTGCTTCATTTGGTTATGAAATGCTTTTTTTTGGCTGCCACAGCTGACGAACACCTCAAAATGCTTGTTACACAACAACAAGTGAAAGCAAAATATTCACTGCACAGTGTCTCATTACTGATTAATTGATCCCAGTATTACTCATTTCATACTTGCATCTATTTCAAAAAACAGATCACATGATAAAATCACACACAGCACCATCAATTAGCACTCATCGTGGTTAAGTCAATAAATTCAGTGAACTTTTCAAGCATTGACAAGCATTTTGGGCACAGTTGCATCAATAGGTACCGAGATGTGGTGGCAACCTTAATTCGAAAGGCCCTCAAAACAGTTGGCTGCTAGCCGAAACCGAAAGAGTCTGATCAGTCGGTGGTTATCAAAAATCCGCTTTCAGTGGTCACCGACCGAAACCGAAAGCGACTGTTCGTTCGGTGATGCGTGAACAACGAATTTCCGTGCTCATCGACCGAAACTGGTCAATGAGCACCAAATCGCTCGTTCATCAGATACGTTTTGATCGATGAATACGTTTTGCTCTTGATGTCACTGCACAGTGCTTTAACAGACGTGATAAGAGCTCAGTTGGAATTAAATGCATGAAACAAGCGCTAGATCATAATTCTATGCATCTCTCACGTAAAGCGATGCAGAAATCAAACATGAGTGTTTGTATGTGACATTTATTTAACAACTGTAGCGGGAATGAATTTGAAGTTAGAAGTTAGACGAGGGCTACAATTGATTACAGTTTCATGCGGATATTGATGCAATGTCTAATTCTTTTCTCGTCTGTATGGAGCGAAAGTGGAAGACTTGTTTGCGAAATGCACAGCAGAAGACTAAGTGAATTTTCACAGGAATTCGGGCTTCTTAAAGGCGAAAAGAAATTGGAACTAATCGTGTTTTGTTGGCAGTCGTTCCTAATTGTTAGACAGACTCCATTTCCGTGATGTTCTCTCGTTAGTAGTTCTAGAATGTCGTGTGTAAAAAGACTTTTGATTTTAATATAACTTTCTACTCATTATAATGAATATTGTACTGAAATATCATTTCTGCTTCATGTAAAATCGCGTCAAGAAAAAGATGTTTTGAATAAAGAACTTCGTGTGATACAAAAAGTGTTTGATGGTTCAACAACTATTTCACATTCGTTAGCGAATTTTAGAATTATGATACAGACAAGTAGGTAATTCTTGTTCGTCGACTGAGACTGACAGACCGATTTTTAGTGCCCATCGAAGGAAATCGAATAACCTTGATTTTCAAAAATCGCTTATCCCTGAATTTCGGTAATCACCGACCGTTGATCAAAGTTTGCCTCGTCGATGGCCACCGATAGGGTGTTCGCAAACAGTTATGTTTATAATAGCAAAAATAAAAGAATTCATGGAGCAACAAAGACAACAGAGATGCCAAATTTCACTGGAACAACTGAAAGTAATTGCGTTACTTAGGGCGAATGTAAGCATCTTACAAATTGACTGATTATGTGTGAAAACAAACAACTAGAATTCAGTTTGATCAGTTTTGAACACTGACTTCGTTGATAGCAAATAGAAACAACGACTTCATTTCTGATCAAACAACTGGTAGCAGTGAATGATCTTCGGTTACCTGCACTGATACGAATTGACAAGAAATCAATCAGTATGTTGGTAAATATTTTCCTTCTTGATAACTCAATAATCCATCCTTTCATAATTGCTATCTTAATAGATAGTGTCCACGAAAAATATAAAACAAGGATCAGAATCAACGATTGACGAAGTCGAAACAAATACCGAGAGAGGAACGGTGACAGAAATTGTCAAATAGGGGGCATTGCGATCATAATTATGGCTATACACCTACAGCAATTACACAGGCTTGTTGATGGGTCCACGAAAAATATAAAATAATGATCAGAGTCACGTATGGTAAAAAGATTATGCAAACAGTGGCTGTTTGCAACATGACAGATGACAGTGACCGATGATTGCGTTTTAGCGGTCACACCTTCACACAGGTGAATATCAACACTGATGAACGCATGGTTGGGTGGCCTACAGAAATTAAATGAAGAATAGATCATTTCTATGAGGTATTAAAAACGAATAAAGAAAACGCAGACAAGTAAATGAATGGCCACTATCATAATCCCTCAATGATTAAATATAATGAAGTGACGAGTCGTAAATGATGAAAATGATGATAGGACAATAAGGAAAGAAAGATTTTTAAAAATCTTCCCTTCCTTGCATCCTCTTCTCACTAACCTCCTGTAATTTCCGTACACTTGAGAGGGAATGCTGCCGCAGCTTGGCTGCCATATAACAACCCCAACAACAACAATTCCTTCACGAATTGTAGCAACTCGACACTAGAAGAACAAACCAACCAGTAGTTTATTGATTGGATGTGGGTATGAATGTGCATTCAATAGATGTTCCTCGTATGCTATAGTAAATATATATATATATATATTGTTGTAAATGCTATATGCTACTGCTACTGCATGAGGACGGATGAAAGAGCATTATTCACAGCATAACATAGCCTTGAATTGAACTGAATGTGGCAGTTGCGTTGGATGTACAGTACTTACACACGCAGATGTGATGATTTAAATGTAACACTGCAACCGATATACTCCGTGCGCTCTTGTAGCATCATATAACGTTTTGAAAATACGAAAACTCAGGAAAACTGTTTTTTTCTATAGATTTCAATTTCCCGAAAATTTCTTCATTTGTGAATGCGACGATCCATTCCCGACTCAAAGTAAAGGCGAAGCAAAATTTTTTATTTTCATTCACCCATTTTTATACAATACGAGCTCCACGCAACGACTGTATGTAGCAATATTCACTACGAAATTTATCACCCACAACAGCATTCATTGAAGCAATAAAGATATATCACGTATGAAATAATCTGACAATAAATACAGGATTGCACATAAGTATCACAGAAATTAATGAATGCCGTCGGGCCACTGAATAAAAAAATGAATCTCCGGAAGCTGTCCTTCGAATCGACTCACATCTTCACTACCATACGAGTTTTTGAAACACTGAAAGTGGAATGTGACTGACTCATCGAATGGCAATTGTACGGTCGCATATTCAACGCCATCTTTCCCTCCGTATGTTTGCACGGTTGCATCTGACTGAAAATTTTGTATTATCATTTGATTGTTTTAAGAACAAGGAAAATTGGCAAAAGCAGATATTTAGCATCACAACTAAATAATAAGGAATGAAGAACAAACCAAAAACTTCATTCCGGCTATGTAATTAGTGTTTGCTGGAACTTGAATTGGTTTTGAGAAGTTTGCAATCAATGGCTTCACATCACCCATTATACCTTTAAGTAGCACAGTTTCAGCATAAGTCGTATTCGTTGCAGGAGCGGTTGTCGTTTCACGTGAATCCAAACAAGGACTTAGCTTAAACAGAATAATTTTCAAACTCTGAGAGAATGTTTACGTATTTACGTCTACGAAACAACCGATAATGGCAGAACTGCAGAAAAGATCAATTCACAAGGGAAAAGAATTTCTCAATAAAAATTTAAGTGAATTCATGAGCAACACAGATGTCCGCCCAATCAATATCGATCTGTCCATTTGTCCTATTGATTGAAGAAAACCCTCCAAGAAAGCTTCGACTAATTCCCAAATTGGCATAATTTTGATATGCATTTAAAACCTGTATTTCAACTTGAGCTTGCCATTCAAGCGCCACTGTTGGGTCCATAAATGAGATATGTGGCTTTGTCATCGGCACAAAACCATAAATCCCGTAACCAGTGACCAATATATCGCGATCGGCAGTAAAACTGCAAGCGAATAACTTTTACCAAAAAGAAATGAAGACTAAAGCATGGAAAATTTAAAACTTATTATAGTTAAAAGGCAAAATATATACTTACATATGCATGTATACTCGTAATGATTGAAAAATTTTCACGGTATCGTAATGAATCAAAAAGTAGAAGATGGAATAACTAATTACCAAAATCTATTTTCACGCTTATTGCAGCGCTTGCCTGACACGTTTGGGAACCGTTTAACAATGTGCTTCGAACGGCCATTACAACGTAAACCTATATACATTTGTCAATTGATACAATGAAATTGATAAATTGATCAACAAACCGCGAATCAGTATCACAGAAATAACGACCTTAATCCGTCGAAAATATCATCATTGAGATTTGCAGAAAATATTAAAATTCTATTATACAGAACAATGAAATATTCAAAATTTCAAAATAAATATACCAAATACGTAAATGTTACGAATACAAACGCTCACTTGTAGGATAGGATACAGGTGGCCGTGGAATAACAGTTAAGTGCAAGAATACTTCAGCAATTTCTTCACAAGTCAGCAACGCTGAACTGGCTAAAAATAAGAAGATGTGACTGTGAGTAACCGTATGTTAGTTAATGAAAATATTACAACTACCTACCTACCTGCTCCACCGAATTGAACAACTGTCATCAGTGGAAAACGTATCAACGATAAAACGGGACCAAGAACTGTACGCTGATTATGCGGCGTCACATCCAAATGTTGCCTTTCACATTCCTTCAAATCAATCTATCAGCAACATCACCATTTAAAGACCAATCATTAGTCGATGAATGAGTGAGAAGATTATTGATATAGATACATAAAACAGAATGCAATATGACTACGGACCGCCTCACTCCATGACTGAGCTGCTTTAAAAATGATCAATTCACTTGAAGGATCCAGCTCACTTCGTTCCAGGATCATCGATAAGGTTTCACGGTCGATATCCCGTAAACCTAAACGAATCAACAAACCAACAATGAATGAATGTTAATTATTCGACACAACGAACAACCCTATTTAAACAAGCTAAAACACAATACAAACAAACATGAGTGATAAACAACCTGGAGAGGCTAACGCTTCGTCCGTGTTTGTATCGATCATTTGAAGGCAGCGTTTCATCAAGAAAGGCTCATCGAAGAATCTTGCTTGTGCCAACAAGCAAACTGCATTCGAAGCATTCAAACAACTCATCAAATACCGAACACAAGCCACCACTAACGTACGTACATCATACTTCTTCGCTGTAATCATCAACCGATCATCTTACTCATATGATTCCATACTACCGTTTCAGAAAATACTTATAAAGTATAGAGATTCGACCAGTTACTGAATGAACCTACCTGCATACAGTGTATGCATTACTGTGTCATCATCTAATTTCACATCATCTGTATTTAAATCTGTGTACAAAAAATTTACTAATGCTGTGAACGCTCCAGGTGTAACATCCGGTACTTCAACTACCGATCGTCCCAACTCAGGTTTCATATCTTAAAATGTCATCCGCTTAAGCATTGCGACTTGTTCATTTAAAAAGTGGATACCATACCAAAGAATATGCGAAAATTGAGCAAAAACTTATTTATCATGACAATTGTAATACGAACCAGGTTCCTGTTGATCGATTTCACTCATTTTGCCGTAGAACATTGTAGCAAACACCTTCGATCCAGAGCCGAGCACGAGACGATGCGCCCGAATAATCTGAAGTAGATCAAGGACGATGAACAATCACATCCATTACCATTCGAATGGGGTTTATGAAGGAAAAATGAATAGTTGAAATCTGAAGATCTCAACGAGCATTTGGGTGTTGAATGAATCCATCTACTCATCAATGAATCTCACCCACCTCACGTTCCGTCCCAACAACAAATTCCACATCACAGCCAACACCTTCTTCGCGCAACTGACTCAATCGTTTCGTTAAAGCAACCCCACAACCTTCATCATCACTACAATATGTATGATCAATTTCTGTACTTCGGCGAGTCGCATCATTTCGTTCGAACAACGTCGGAATATCGATCATACTCATTCAAATCCAAACTAATCAAAATTTATTCCTCCTGAAAGCAATTACTGCCAACACATTTATCAGCTCGTTTAACTGATTCGCTAATCATACGTTTCATAGCATTCAGTAATGATACTCGTGGGAGCATATTTGACTATTATTAGTGGTTGATCAATGATACTAAGGCAAATAAATAACGAGCATTGAAAGTGGAACATTGATAGCAGGAAAATGTTGCAGTAATCGTGACGATCCATTAAAAGTGATCTGATAAGAGCAATCGCATCAAAGCCATTCAATAAATCATAAACAAACAATCAAAATGATATTTCGTTTGTACGCAGTCACAATTGAATACCGAATGTGATCACAAAACAAATGCTACGAACAATATGCATGTACGAAACGCCGTTTCCACCACTTCAAACTTCTCCGAAGATTTGTAGCAATAAGCATAAATGCTCATCCAGTTCATAAATAATACTCATCCGGTAATTTTTAAATGGAATTGTTGGCACGTCACCAATTGCATTCAGTGACACTCCGCCAACGTGCAATTTGAGAAAATTCAATCTTTTTTTCGTAAGTAAAATATTCCGGTATGTAAATTGTGCATCGATTTGTCGCTCAGATCCTGCTTTAATTGAATGAATACAGCAATACTGACCATAGAGACATGATGAAGTATTTGCGGTTATCTCTGGATAAAGACTGAAAATCCACGAGGTTTCAAGAGCGGAGATGATCAACATTGCACATAATCAGACTCGTATTTTGCAAAAAATCGATATGGAAATGGTCGATCAACTAACCTGGATGTGTATGAGATCGGCCAATCAACCAACACGCAATAAAATAGAATTAAATCTAATAAGACATAACTTCAACTCAGTTCAAGAAACACGTAAAACCATAACAAACTGGAAAATGCAACCCGAAAATTGCTGGAAAACGCCATTTTACAATGTTGCTCAGTAATCAGAAACTGTAAAGGTCACCTTAGGTTCGTTCCTTGGAAGATTGAGATTCGATTAAACAAAAATGGTTAATCAAACACTTGAGATAAGAATGTGACCACGAAATTTTTCTTCAAAGAGACACCAATAATGACTATTATTAATGATATAATTACTTCAATGGCAAACTATCATAATCAAGAGTCGGATAATTAGAACTGCAATAATTCACATTATCAATACTTAATTCTTCACTTGTGTTCAATGTAGGTATCAGATGAATAGATGACAAGGACTCTGCTTAGTGAGCTGAACTTTAAATGTAAATGAATAAGGTAGCTAGTTCGAAACTTCTCACGATGTTCCTTCCTAGGGACCTTGATCTTGGTCATGTTTACGGAAAATGATTTCAGAATTGATTTACAAAGCAAGGCTGCTTCAGCTCCTACAGTTTAGTCAATTCTGAGCTCGGGTAGACCTTATGTAGGCATTGTTCAGAATGTCTTAGCTCATTTGTGTATGTGCAATTGCAATAACTGGGTAAATCATAACCTGAGAAATGATATCTCGAACCTGCTCACTTTTTCAAGGTGGGGGTATCATTCGATGATGAATGTGTAGCAGAGGGTGAGATAACACTCAGCATGGAGAACAGGTCATGTTCATCATGAAACTCAAGTTTGCCCGGTAACGTGTTAATGTTTGTACATGGTTCGATTGAAGAGAATCTTGGCTTTCTGAAAATGAAAACGCCATTTTCCTGATCCTGTAGGGGTTAGCACATTCAAAACTACCGTACTCTCAGCTTTGACGAGTAAAATATGAATTTCTTCACACGAATCGAACGAACAGAATCTCTGTATTCAGAAAAATATATACTTTGTCGGACGATTTTGCTTAGTTGAGAAGCTGTAGCTAATTTATTAAAGCTGTCTCAACTAGCGCTGAGGTGCTCATTGAAATGCATTTGATCACTAAAGATCAATGGACATTATACATTATTATAGAAATGCAGATTTGACACATTCCAGCCTACCGTCTTCTCAAGTTTGCCCTGTAACATATTAATGTTTGTACAATGCTCGATTGAAGAGAATCTCGGTTTTCTAAAAATGAAAATTTTGCAGAGAAATTCTGCCTCTACGAGGAGATATAGCCATCTTCCTGATCCTATAGTAGCTAGCACATTCAAAACTACCGTACTCTAAAAACCGTACGCTAAATCGTCCCGTAACATACATACTTTTCTGAAACCGGAGAATCCGGAGAACCAGACGGTTGAGAGAAGAAGACATGTTGCCGTGCAAAATTGAGAGTACCGCTGGATCCCCGGTAACATATCAATTTCCTTACTCGATTCTATTCCACAGAACCTCTACATTTCGGATAATGTACAATCTGCTTACATGAGGAGATATAGCTATTTTCTCAAAGCTACAGGGGTTACCATATTCAGGCCTACCGTACTCTAAGGTACGACCAGTAACATATCAATTTATTTACAGCATTCGATTGCTCAGAACCTCTAGATTCAGAAAAACATACATTTTATTCAGCAATTCTAATCACTTGAGGAGGTACAGCAATTTTCCGAACGCTATCTCAACAAGCGCAGAGGCGCTCATTCATATACATTGTTTCACTATTGATCAATACATACATTACGATAGTGCTATAGGGGTTACTATATTCAAGCTAATGGTACTCTCAGCTTTGCCCACTAACATATGAATTTCTTTACACCAATCGATTTCATAGAACCTCTACAATCAGAATATTATATATTTAGCTGAGCAATTCCGCTTACTTCAGGAGATATAGCTATTTTCTCAATGCTATATGGGTTGCCATCTTCGAGCTTACCGTACTCTCTGCTTTACCCAGTAACATGACTTTGCGTACATCCAGCGGAACCTCTAGTTTGAGAATATCGTGCATATTGCCCAGCAGTTATTATTAGGCTCAATGCTATATGGGTTTCCATGTTCGAGCCTACCGTACTCTTATCGTTCATATACTTCTCATCACTGTAAATAAATACATTCATTACTGTTGCGCTTATACTGACAATTATCCATTGGTTTTCCAATTGTTGCTAAAATAATGATAATTGATAAGACCAGTTATCATTATTTCATGAAATACGTTCAAGGATGCTGTCAGCAAAGCCTTGCACTGTTGTTCTGATTCCTTATTCTAGAGTACTTTTGTTTTGTAGAAATAATCAGATTTCGAGGATATTTAAGGAATACTTGCACCTTTGTTGCGCTATTATTTGATTTCTCTTTTCGATTTGCTTAATTAATCTTATTATTTTGTTTCAGCTATTTGGCAATTTCATGCTTACTGTTTAAAATGTGTATTTATGCCAGGTCACTTCCAGTATTTTCGCCTTTTCAGTTTTTATAATGTTATTCAATCCATTTCCCCGAAAATATTCCTCGTTTTGCGATTGTTTCTTGTCCCCACGCTATGTGAAGAATTCGAAAGTTTTCATCTTTTTTGTTAATACTGATAACGGAAGGTATTAATAATTCGATGATCATTTCGAATAATTCTTCAACTGCGGTTCAGCTGATTCGTATCTCGAGCACCGCGGGCAATTCATTTCTCTCTCACACGTTTTAGCTTGCCTTCATAAAGCGAGCATTTTTACTGTGAAAGGGATAGCGCTTATGCTGAAGCTATTATGGCTACTCACCAATGACAACGAAATGAGTTGTGCTGTAAAAAGGATAGCGCTTATGCTGAGGCTATCGCTTTTCTCTGTTTCGATGAGTGTTCACATATAGCATACTGCAAGCAAACGAGTTTTGCTGTGAAAGGGATAGCACTTTTGCTGTGCAGAGATAGGCTTATACTGAGGCTATCCCTTTTCTCTCCTTCAATGGGTATTCACCAATGACAACGAAATGAGTTTTACTTTGAAAAGGATAGCGGCGCTCTATCTTTCAATGGGCGCTGTGCTATCCCTCCACAGCAAAAGTATTGTACCAGCGCAACAATCATAAATGGACAACTGATTATATGTACTGATCGTGAGATGAGTCCATGTATAACTGTGGAACCCGAGCCACTGAGCCGGATGGATTAAGATTTGAAAAGCCGGGCAAATTCTTTTAATCGGGTAAATTCTAAAAGAACCACAAAATAACCGAAGACACAAAATTACCCAAAATGCTAGTTTAAGCAATCAAATGAAAAAACTGCGTTAGCTTCCGTATTACTTGATTCGATGATTTTGTATTTTGATTTGGTAATAAAAGAACGGCATTTCGATCGGGGTAGCCTTCGGCAGGGATCGAACGATATGCAATAGGCATATATCTAGGCAGCATAAGGACAGCAGAGGGAGAATGCAACGCAACTCAATGGTTCTCACACCTTCAGAAAGTAATATATTCTCGTAAAATACAAATCCTGATATTGAGATGGTGTTTCGTCTGATTACTGTTATCCATATCGCCTCGAACGACAGTTCAGGACACTTGCTTTTGCATATTGGCATGATTTTAACCAACTTTCAAAGTAACAGTTTCGTTTGAACTCTCTTTGCCCTCATATTTCCACTTTACTATACCGCTATGAACTAAACATAGAAATTCTGAAGCGATTCCACTGCAAAACGAACTATCCGTTCGTTCAGTTCATATTCTTATTACAATTTTTTTCATTGAAGATTAATTAATTTTAATTAATTGGTTAAATAAGTACATTATTTGTTCCAATTATTTCTGGTTTGCGTCAGATTGGCGTACTGGATTATTTATGAGGTAAAAATGAGCTCTCTTCCAAAGAATTGATCTTATCAGAACTAAATTTGCGATTTCTCGTCGTTTTCTTATACTTTTAATTTTTTAAATAAGACATAAATTTTATGATTAATCATCACAAATTTCGCATCCAGCAATTTTGCCTTTTAGTGACGTTCCTCATTGAATGAACTGATACTAGAGCTAAGAATCATGCCTTTTGCAGTAGAAAATTGGTGTGGTGAGATGTTTCTCTTCGTTGTTGATGTATCTTTCGGCGTGTCGAATACGTTTATTTTGTAATATTCTCTAACGGATTTCATTTCCAACTGTAAAATATGTTTCAGCTGCTCAGTGGTCGTTGCGTGTGGATGGTCGCGCCGATGTGGAAGATGACGGTGGTCGCGGGCAATCGAACAATCGACACTTTGAACAGGCCAGTCATTTTGTTACCTCATTTTTTTCTTGTTGTATTTCTTTATCCTTGACCCTTAGTTCTAGGAAATAGGCGAAAATAGTCACTGAATGATTCTCACAAATTTTGTCCATTCTTAGTCGGGTCAGAGACACGAACATTTTATTTCCTAACCCCTGTTGGTGTGCGGGTGCATTGCCGCCGGGAGAATGGGCTGATAACCCAAGGAGCAATCCTATCCCGGTACCGGGTGAACCCGGCACTCGTACCGTCAAACTTCCTGGAGGATAACCTTCATGGACAGCGGCGGATAACCTCGGGTGGGCTGTGGAAATATGACGTTTGTGTCTCTGGCTAGGCAGTCTATTAATCAAGACGATAGGAATCATTTTGCGGCTATTTTCTTTCCTTTCGAATTCTTAATATTATTTAGTTATTGAGTTCTTAGATTTTTTTTTGATTTTATAACTGCTGATATTTATCACTTTCATGCATTCATTGGCTATAGTTATTCTAGACCCTTAGTTCTAGGAAATGGGTGAAGATGGTCACTGAATGATTTCCACAAGTTTTATCCATTCTTAGTTGGGTCAGAGACACGAACATTGTATTTCCTAGCTCCCTGTTGGTGTGCGGGTGCAGTGCGGCCGGGAGAATGGGCTGATAACCCAAGGAGCAATCCTATCTCGGTACCGGGTGAACCCGGCATTCGTACCGTCAAACTTCCTGGAGGATAACCTTCATGGACAGCGGCGGATAACCTCGGGTGGGTTATAGAAATATGATGTTTGTGTCTCCGGCTAGACAAGCCACGAATCAAAAGGATAGGAATCATTTTGTGACCGTTTTCTTCTCCTTTGGATATTTAACGTTATTTAGTTATTGAGTTCTTACAATTAGATTAAGTTTTTTAAATGTTTATAAATGCCGATATTTACAAAGTTTCATGCCATGATTGGATTCGATCAGGAGTGTCGATAATGGTTCAACAGCGCAGTAGCCGTTTTGAGTCGATGTCCACGAAATCACTAAGAGGTAATAAATTGGCAAATGCACATGCTATTTTTGTATGTATTTATGAATTTAGAATCTTTTTGATGTATTAATTGTATTTATGAATTGATGTATTAGTCTTTGATGTATTAATTGCTTACATCTACATTTGTTTCTTAGTTTTCAGGAGGGAGGTTTCTCTCGTAGCGCGTCCTTGCACACATTAGGGTGCAGGATTTTATAACCACTTTTTTGCGTGGCATTTAACCCAACGGCTCTCTTTAGAGCCACCAAGACAATAAACCAGACTTAGTCCATAAATAATCCATCAAAGCACGAATTCTTTTTCAAGTCACTGTAAGTGACAAATCGCCGCATGCCCTTGCTTCGTAATGATAGGATGTTTAGAGGCCCCTAATTTTTTGTGAATCTCTGTAAATTTTATCTGCATGATCTTCTTCAGTTGCCGTACTATATGTCTTTTCATGTTCAGGTTTTCTTTCAATTGCATATTCTGCACTGAGTTCATCACTCCCGTATTTTTCGTTCATCCTTCATTAGCTTTTTCTTCTGAACGCAGTCACAGATTAGGTGACCGATTTGGGGTAGTGGAATAAGTTCAGTTGGATTCGTTCCGATCCAGTCATATACTATACTTGTTAGAAATACTTTGTTGTGGTTCAATCTGATGATATAATAATAAATTTATCACTCCAGAGCAGTGTTCTACGTGGTGATAACGTGTCAAGCATGCTGATTGCATCGGCTTATCTTGATCCTGAGGAATTGGTCGTCGTTGTGAATGTTCTGATGTTTTTATGTTGTGTCATAATGTGATATTATGATAATGTGATACGTTATATTCTGTGATATGTTGCATGATGTGATATTTATTTGCTGTGATGTGATTTGTGCGTTGCACGTTTTTATGTTTTTCTTTTTGACGTGATTTATGTGAAAAGTGTAAAAATTTTGGGGAGGGGGTTTTGTTATGTTGTAGTTTGTTTTTGTTGTTTGTTTTATTTTTGTTGTTTTATTTTATTTTGTGTTTTTATTGTTGTTGTTGTTTTTCGTTATTGGAAGAGCTCTATGAGGAAGTTCGCCTTCCGGCCACTTCGTGTGGTTATTAGAGCTCTTTCAAGAGTACTGTCCGGCTAGTGAATAGCTATTGCTTGCGTTATTCTATTGACTCTTTACGGACGAACAGATCAAAATTTAACTTTTTTCGGATGAGAGCATTTGAGTGCATAGTCTTTCAGATGAGTTGTGGCAGAAGGTCAATGGTTTTGAAATCGTAGGATGTAAAATATGAAGTTCAGCAAGCAAATAGCAATTGTTCACTACCTGGGCGGTATTCAGTTCAGCCTGATTTCCGGTTGGAACTAGAGGTAGGGTATTGTCGGTGTCTAGGAAAAGCTTGGGGTGGTTTCGGTATCATCTCAGATTGGTTGGGGTTGAGGAAATGTGTCCAACCTGGAAATTCGTTCCAACTGGGAGTCAGGCTTTTCTCTTTGGGGGGATTTCTGATCGCGAGGCGGCGCCTCGGCACCGGTTTAGCGATCAGTTGGCCCCCCTCCAGAAACGATCAGAGGGTGGGTCTGCGAAGGATGTCTCCAGAATTTTTTGAATTCCCGCGTTTAAAATCAAGCAAATTACCAGGACACAGTCAAGTTGCCACATTCGAAACCGAGCCAAATTCACATTTCTTGTTGCTTTTGTTCGTTTATTTGAAGGTTTTTATCCATTTTTATCCGTTTGAAGGACTTTGTCCGTCTATTTCTGAATATCCCGTACACCATACCAGATGCAGGGTATTGATACTCAAAATAATAGAATGAAGGATAGCGCGAAGCAAGTTTTGCGCGTAGTAAACCACGTTGTCCTTGGTTAATCTCGAAATATCCCTTAATTTTTTTGCCGGTAATAACCTTGGCTGTACACTGGATGCGAACGAAAACGTTTCTGTAAGCTCAGTATTAATACTTAACTCCTTAAATTATCGAAAAAACCTAATGAACCAGTAACAATCACTCAGTGGAACACTACCAGATATTATAAGCTTATCATTAGCTGTTTAATCCTGTTAAATCTTAATCCTCATTAGCGCTATTATTTGATTTGCAGGATTACCTCAAAATGTTAACTACGGCACTCGATTATTCGTTAACTGGAACGTTAACGTCCATAACATGGAATCGTTAAACCAAAATAATAATCGTTTATTTGGAGCTTATATCGGCTGAATTTTTTAAGAAATTAGTAGAGCTGATTCGTTTATGTTGATGTTTTTTCGACGTTTATTGCGCAATAAGAAAGCATCTATACTAATCAACTCATTGTTTCGTTTGCAATACGTAACATCTGCCTGAATGCTAACATGGTGCATGTAATACCGTAATCCATATAGTATTTTTTGGAAATTATTTGACGAATTAACGTGCATTGAGAAGAACTGTAGCGGATCAATGAGTGCCAAAAGAAATATCACTGATACTATTTTCGTTGACTGTGCAACCTATAATGTAATCGTTTAATGTTTTCACGTTTTCGTAAACATTTTTAGATTTGACGATAATTATCCTTTCGTTGATGAATTACTGAAACTATTTAAAAAATACATACATAAACATTTCTTGTCGTTTCATTTTAGTTCATCAAAAGGGCGCTAACAAAGCAAATATCATGGAAATTCGAATGAATGATGAGCAACTTTCATCAACGGCACAGCAACAGTCATCAACGAAATGTGAACACTGTAGTCGAGAGTTTAAAAATTTCTGTGCACTTCGCATGCATTTAGTGAAAACGCACAACATCATACACTCAGATTCTGATGCACGACTTTTTCATCGAACTCCAAAAGCGCAAAATCAAAGTAAGATGATATTTGATCAAGAATGAGTGTGAGATGATTGAATTTCTTGTATGGCCATATTCGATTTTTTCTTTCTTAAAAGTTATTTGTTTCGTATTTCTTATTACATAATCGTACGCTTCAGTCTATCCCACCGAGTAATTTTTTATCATTGTGATCATATTTCATGTGTGGAAGAACGAAGATATTTGTGTCCAGTGAAGGAATGCCGATACAATAATGGTAAATCTTCGTCACACTTTTTCAACTCATATAAACTTCTTCAACAACACTACAAGAAGGTGCACACAAAAAAATCATTGAGGTCAGACTCCATTCAAATTCACAATTATTTTTCACATGTACACTTGTCAGCTTATCGTTTATCTTTCAGTAAGATTAAATTTCTCAACATTTTTTGTCGTTACTGATCAACATTTAAATGAAATTACCACTCTTAAAACAGTTGCTATAAATTGATTGAAGTGCTTCTTGAATGGATAATGGTCTTGATAGTATTCACTCTTAAATATTCTAATTTTAATCGAAGAGCGTTGTTTTGAGAAAGGAAGCTTTATAACCAAAGAGTAGCGCTCTCGACATCTTTCGTTAGGGTTTTCGTGAGAGGACATAGGTGAAAACCCTGACTATTTCCAACATTGTTTGGTAGATTTATGGCAAGCTCTTTTTGTTCTTGAAAACGGATTATTTTTAAGGCAACAACAGCCGCAGTTTCTAATGACTGATTGCATTCTCTTAGAAGATGAATGACAGTGTTTTTCAGATGTTCGAAATGCAATATAGCGGCGTTCAGTTTAGAAAGGGATCTAAGATATCATCAGAAACGGAAGTGCATTGCAAAAGGTGAACTTATTACTCGTATGTTATTCGTTTTTTGAATGACAGCAGTAGTTGACGAATGGATTCATAAAATTACTTATGTATTTACGAGATTACTGTTGGCATGAGACTCGGCGGTTAATGATATTAAAATTAGTGATTGAATGCATGGTGCCAATCAAAAATCGTTTCATTTAGATGAATTAAATTCAAAAGTTGCTCCCGACAATGAAAGGATACTCGAAAAGGCTACATGTTCACTCGATAATGATAGTATTAATCGAGATAACAACAACAATAATAATAATGATAAGAGCAACCTTAATAATAATGATGGTAAGATCAGCAATAATAATAACGTCAGTAATGATAATACCCGCTCACTGCGATCTCTGGTTATCTTACCTCAGCCAGTGATAATTTTGAATGTTCTCAGACAAGAGAGTTCTTCTATGATTCAGAACAGCAGCGTTGTGATGAATCGGTTCGTTGTTGTTTAATTTATTCATCTTTCAAATCAATAATTTTTCTTGTAGAATGCCATAATGCAATAATGCTTATTCGACATAGTTAATGATCTGTTGATCAGATTCATCATTTCTCAAGTGAATATATGCGGAATGAAAAAGGAAAACAAGAAATCACAGATAGATTCGTGCATTTTAAGAGTGAATGCTGGTACACAAACAGAGAATCAATATGCAGCAGATATGAGATACGGATATAATAATAATAGCGATCAAATAATTGACGAACATTCACCTTGTACTGCTCCATCAAATGTGTGTACTGTTGGTGCACAAACAACATTGCCGCCCATCAACTCTATAGCATTTCAAGTAATTTTCGATCTATTTCTGCAATATTTTGTTTTATACGTGTCTGAAATTGTTTCTTCTCTTCTGTACTCATTTATGGAACTAGGAATGCAAGGAGTGTTGACTAGCAAAAATTACTACTCATTTATTTATTTGTTTGTTCGAAATATCGACCAGTCAACTAAAACAAAATAAAGTTTGTTTATCCGTTTGCAGTCTCTGCCACCAGTTTATGAGCAAAATGACTTTTACTGTCAAACAAGTCCGCTGGATAGTACCGAATTTGGCACTCAAATGTGTGCTGGTGATATGCGATATTTGAACGAGTACGTTGAAGAGGATTTCGATGAAAACAATAACTTCGAGAAGGATTCTGACGGAATATGCAGCCGTTGCTCGGTGCTGAATACAACGCGAACAACTGCAGTCAACACGACAACAACCAGTGTTAACACAATAACAACAAGAAGTTGTAGTACGATAACCAACGATACATCGTTGTCGTTATCTGCTGCTGCCACAACCTCGTCGAACATGCTTGTTGATGCGTCCATTGAAACATCGCCGTTAGATTTCACTGCTGAGGAACGTGAATTCAGACATGCCGAAACACATGTGGATGAATTCGACTTTGATGAATTCTTAAGAAATATTCAAACGCAGACCAATGATGAGGATTATCAGTTTTGTTCAACAGTAGTAACTAGTCAGCTAGATGCTTTAACACAGACTGCAAATGATTTTATTGATGATTTTTCGATGACCGATCGTTGGAACACTTTGTAAATTTATGTTCATCTTGACGTCTTTTTCTGTTTACTGTTCATTAAGAAACAATAGTGCAATAAATATTGCTTTTATCTACATATACATGTGCTTGCTTTAACAAGATCGTGAATGTCACTCTGTTGCGAATATAAACGTTTTTGGGCATTCAGACAACATTTGATACTGCCAACATATTTGAACACTAATTCAAAACGAATGATGTACAGTTAAACGAAGCATTACTGTGTTTCTAAGAGTCTGCGTTTCGTTGAAATTTTAAAAACAGTGTATGTAAAACAACACTAACACCGCCATGTCTAAAACCGCGAAGAATGTTTCTTATAGCGTTTATTCAAAATCGTTCCTCACTGATTAATCAGTGAACAAATTTCGATTCATTTACAACTTACAATCATTGAGAGAGCACTGTTCACACACTGACTAATAACACTTGTGAGCACAGCAATATTGTTTGAAGACAGCAGCACTGATTGTAAGGATTTGGTGGGATAATACAAAGAACAATAAGTGCTGCATCGTTAATCGGGATAATCACGCGTATTATATCCGGCTGGTAGCAGAGGATGCACCTGTGCATTTCCGGTCAACCCACTCAACTGATCCTTTGTTAACGTGATGTGATAGTTTGGTGGAGGTTCTTTCTCTGGTTCGATCAACCTTGAAAAATCACGTTTTATCGATGTGCTACATTTCAAAAATTCACACTTTTTTGCCAATACAAGAGAATTCAGCAGAGATCGCTCGAAATGATCACATGAATCTACAAGTTCCAACCTTTTGCAAGTGTTCTAATTTACTAATGAAAAATGGAACTTCAATCACATTTGGACATTTTTAGTGGCCCAGTTACTTACTTAACTATGTTCAATAATTTCATCACATTACCGCTTCCCAAAGCTTTTAGGATTAATTTGGTTCCAAGAGATGTAATTGCATGTATGAAAAATAACGCAAAACCCGAAACCTACGTTCGAACAGCGGGTAACTTTCTGATTTTACGTCCGCAGTAACCATCCTTCTTGTGGAAGAGACCACTGCTCATTTTATAGCCGAATCGTCGATGCATTTGCGCAGAACCAAAAATTTTGCTATCGATATCGGCATGAGAAAGACGACCAACTGTTGCCATACATGTTCTATGCAGCGAAAACTCATGTTTATGCGGTAGCTGAATATAAACAATTTCAAGTTATTTCTAACTTACCTGAATGATTTCATTTAAACAACTGAATTCAATCCAAAGAATGAATAAATTATTATCATGATATGTGGAATTAGCTCAACAAAATGTGATTTCTCATAATGACGATAACAGATTTTGAATGACTCAACGATAAACAGTAAAAATGCGTACTCACTCTAATCACCACGAATTCACCCTGATGTCGTACAACTTGAGCACATTTTCCAGCAGCTACAACAAACACTTCGGAATCGTTTCCTGGATAGGATGGTTCCTTTACTGGATACCTTTCGACTGAGTTTATCAGTGAACCTGGTGCTAATGCACCTAATGGATATGCGTTACCTTCAGTACCTTAACTTCTCTGGCATTATAGTCAATTTGATTCATTTTGAAGTGTGCTTTGAATACATTGATCGATTTAAGTTTTTTTTTTAAACTGACTGATAAATTTCGGTTGAAAAGATCATGACGAATAAATATGCGATATATTATCTCTAAGAAATCTCCAACGGAAATAAAAGCTCTGATTCAACAAATGAGTAAAAAAGAATGAACGGACATGACGAACAGTGAAATTCTCATTGAAAAGAAAAAGTCCAACCGATGAGAGGATTTTCGGGTATGTGACATGATGTGCTGATGATTTGTCCTGCTTTCATATTTTCCGTAGCAAGAATCCAACGTTTCCCCTTCGATCCAGCAACCAACGCGATATGAGACGTTCGATTTGGATCACGACGCACCTCGATTACCTAAATAATGATGCTATATAAACTAAGAATATTGGTTATTGCAATATGCACTTATCCATTATGGGGACAGGTAAATCAACATACTCTTTTAAAATGCTCATATCACTTTTACTCCAATCTAATTAACTTATTTTGATGATCTCATGTTCTCCACTCATTGAATAAACTACCCTTAATCGGTGAACCGGAGTGTGATTGGTAGAAATGAAGAGGACAACCGGCATCAATGGATTAACCACAAAATTCGTATCTATTTATCTGAGCAATCTGAACCGTTATCGAGATTTCAGGGTTATGAACTTTCACAGATACATCTGATGCATGTCAACTTGAAATATTATGAAACAGCAAATGTTTAATTAATAATCATATACTTTCATTTACGATCCATTTAATTTTATAAGTTGCAAATTCATAATACACGAATCAGTGATTCAACCGCAAATATAATTCACCCGTTCATCATATGTCTGTCCAGGTTCAGTTGGTCCTCGACGATGATAATCAATTATAAAGTAATCGAACTTCACTCCACCACCGATGTGTTGATTCACTTTTCGTCCTTAAACTAATTCGTATTAAGAAGATTCATCAATCAACCAACATTCCATTGATTAATCAGGGTTTCCTGAAGTGCACAAGGAAAAATGCATTGACTTCTTCCCTAACAAAGAATGATACGGACTGGTTGTTGGTTGGAAGCAGTAGAGAAATTAAATGCCAACGAACTTCAGTATTCAACAAACACAAAAACGAATCAATCGAACGATTCTTGCACAATTCTCACACAAATAAATTGCTCTGGATCTTTAAATGCGAACTGCTCGATAAGGACTTGAAGGATGATGCACGGAAGAGACTAAAAAAGAAACGAATTGGAAACCTGTTTCTGGATGTCGTCCACCTAACCTCCGAACGACCAAAGGCTTAAACGTGTAGGTGTTTTTGGCTTTTTCATTCAGGTCCTTTAAATCCCATAGATATCGAGGCAAAGGTTTCGTTCCTCGGGCTGGTAGAAACCTTTTGGTGAGCAGCTGAACTGAACGAGGCTCAAGATGAAGCTGTCGATGGAACGATGCACAAATCTGCTTCAGCATCGAACCCGCACTCGTGGGTTTAATCTGCAAATTTTGGTGGACAAACATCGAAGTAGTTCTTTTTTGTATTGGAGACTAACGAAATCAGATCGAATTGAGACTTAAACAGGCATCAACAAATGAATAAACTCGATTCAACGTGCAGGCGCTATTACAGAAATTAACTGAAATGAACAAATTGAAAAATGACGTCGAAGTATCGGATAGATAAGGCCAATTAATCCGCAACATCTACAAGCCACAACAAATTCTTGGCTTCAGATAATTTGTCTTAATCTGTCAGATAACAATAACAATTTCCCATAACGATGCGACGAAATGAATAAAATGTCGATTCATCAGAGACAAAATGAATGATAGCGAATCAGAATCATTTCTGCATTCACTGAGAAAAGTGCATAACGTAATGACGTAATAGCATGGTTTGCAATATATAACAATGAGAAGAAGAAAACATTATAGGAATTCGATATGAAAGTTGACGAGGTGGTATAGTTGAATTGATGAAATGCTGTTCAAATGAAAACATCATATCGTTCGTATGCATTCGCAAATGAGCACAAATATGATCACATTTGATTGAAGAGTAACAAGTACTGTTCGCATCTGCATAACACAACTGAATGGGTTGCGAGGATAATTTCGCGTGGTCAGGCGATGCATTGACAACAAACTGTTCATGGGTCCAATTATGGAGTCAGACAATTTTATGAGACCAGTTCATGCTTAGTCTAGACAGTACAAATTATCACGAGGCTGTTTGTGTTCAGCTTTCCCGATCATGGGAACATCATTCAAAAATCTGCAAAAACAAGCTGATCACGTTAAAACACCTAACAGTAAAGAAGATTTGTTGCGATGCTGAAGTGCAGTTGCATGCAAATATTACAAGATGTTATCAGTCGTGCGCATGGTTGCCACCTCATCACGATTTCACCATCATAAAATCATGCTACTAAATGTAACGTAAACAGCTCCACTTTCTAGATGATTCCTCAGATATCTCAAGTTCAAGAAAACCGTAGAACATCACCATCTCCATTCGAATAATTCAGAGTGTAAATTAATGCGAATGTGTGAAGACGAATTTCTACACGTTAATGCATGTTGACTGATGATCGATAGAGCGTTGAAATGTACTGAGATCTATTCGTGCCGGAAAATGGTCCAGCATCAGTTATCACAGATAACTGACCGACGATTATTTGCATAGTACAATCAGCTACTTTGGAAAGTACTTTGAGAAAGAAGTTTGACTGCTTCTGTGGGGGTTTTAATTATTTTGAATTTATTGACATCTTTCACAATTATGATTATTGCTTCTTGTTGACGGATAAAGTATTCACGAATGCCGTTCTTGATACAGTCTTTCATCGCTCCAAATCTGATGCATTTCAATGCGTATTATATAAACACCAGCTCCAAAATACTAACGCCCCTCACCCACACGTATCATCACACAGTTGTAGTGATGAGCATTTATTGATCCATATCAGCCGGTCACCGGCACTGCAATCGCACACTCGCACATGTTGTCGGAAGTAGATATGTTATACTCAATAACATTTCATCTGAAAAGAGTGCGAGTCCTTTCATTATTTCATACTGTTGTATCGAAATTATTATCTTCTATTACTAGCATCATTATTTTTTTAAACGTTATTGTCTTATCAGTATGACTCTAGTGATTCAGCTCTAATATATCCACTAAACCGTTTTGATTGCCTAATTAACGGAAAATAACTGTAATCAGTGATGAAGACATTCCATATGAACGCTCGCGAGTGATTCCACAACAATAAAGTGTCTTCATGGCTGCAGTTGAAGATATCCACTAATGTATCAATATAGTTGTATTGATTGATTTATTCTAACTAACGATAAGCATCATTCTAATGGTGAAGTACAGTGTATAACTTTGAAACAACAAACACATTCAGCTAAAGAATAGATCTTAGAAAGATTGGCGACTTGTGAAAGAATTTCTGCCAGTCAGTCAGTGAGCCTTCAGTGTCTATCTAAAAAGTATTGAGCACTCATCATTCAAGTTTTAAGTAAGTCCTATATCTCAATCAGGTGTGATGAAAAGTATGTTTCTTTCATCAGCGATCGTCATATTGTATTAGAACAAAACAAATTATTGCTTTATGCTTGCTTATTTTACGAATTCATAATTTTCTTTCCCAAACAGTGAGCACTAATGAATGGATGAAGCAAGACGACGTTCGCTCGGTCGTTAGTTTCTAATGAAATTTTCGTTCAAATTTCACCACTTAACACATCAGTTGACTGCATCATCATTTTGTTTTTTTCGACGTTATTCGTACTGAAATTCTTTCAATGAATTACCCCATCTTTATACTGTCGAATGTCTAAGTTTCCAAACTGAATGATCCAAATGAAGTACCGCAGATGTGGTGATGATGATGATGATGATAGATACGGAACCACAATAGGTCCACGTTTCCAGCTCATTAAAGCCATACAGTAATGGTTTCTTTCCTGTGCTACCTCTTATGGTCAGCTACGATTTTACGAGCGCCATCGCTGTTTTTATTATTCTTATTATTACTTAATATTCTTTTCTGACGATACCATCAAGCCAGTCAGCTCATTTTCAAACGATCCGTTCAATGTTGCGCTCGCCACAAATCTTTCTTGTTTAAATGAACTAATTTTCTGTGGATTTCAGAGAAAAAAAAAACAGATTAAACTGGTAATAATCGGATCAAAGGTCGCAAATCGGATCAAAATAATTTGAATATGAACTAATATCTGCATATCTATTCAATATTCACTGATCATCAACAGTTAATTGAAGAAGTTGAACTGTTTCATGATCGATAAAAATGGCAATGCGAGGCATCGACAGTAGTGCTGATATAGAGCCTAATATTGAGTCGCACCTACCACCACTGAATCCTCTGCCACCTCCACCAGCCGCCACTCGAGCCACCGCCCTTCGTGCGGCGGCTTTAACTCGAACTTTTCGCAGTGAACCTCACCTTGACATACCGCACTTTGTACACGGTCAAGATCCTCTACGTCAGTTCTTAGTGTTGTTGTTGTTGTTGTTCATCATCATTTGATTGACCAATCAGTGAAAAACTATTCTTCGAAATTTTCTGAGCAACGCAATTCGAAATTCGCAATGACGGAGAAGATCTGATTCATCCGGATTGTGAAGGAGAAGAATGACAAGAAGAAGGAAACCTTAAAGAATAAACATTTTTCGAAATCCACACAGCCGTCGTTCTATTGACCAGTGTATTGGAAAACTGAATGATAAGTTGAGAGCGGTGATAAAGAAATACGTTATTGTGCATTGAGAAGTGGCAATAAATAAATTAATGAAACTGATCAATGATTGACTGCTAATGAATCAGTGTGACGAACAAATCGGTTAAATTTTCTTAATCTTGAAGTTTCTTTGACAAGAGATTGATTGCTGAATGATGTTTTCAGATGTTTCATCGTTAACAAGAGTACTCTCTGGACTAACACAAGTTGATTCAGCTTTAAGTACACCATTTTCATCCTCAAAAAGATGTCTCGATAGCGGTGTCAACAGTTGTCCTCATCCGCAAGTCGTTGTCGACGATAGCGCGTAAGTTTTCATTTCATTGCACTTTCATATTTCGCTTATTCGTCGTCACACATGTATCCGCTCTTATTCAGTTTTCTCAGTTAAATGGCTGTAGAAATCGGACAACTTTTTACAGCCAATCTTTAACTGCATGTAGAAGTAAATCAGTTCCACCTCCAGCTAAACGTTTGTCCGAGATTATCTGAGTTCTGCAAGTAGCCAAATAAGATCTACGAAATATTTCTTGATCTGTGAAAGAAGAATTTCTTGATTCGTTGTCCGCTTCAAATCAGAACTGGCTACATCATTTGTGATTGTTTTTTCTCTCTTGAATACTTAACGTTCATTGTGAAATCATCGAAGATGTCAGATTACGAATAATCTCACTTCTTTAGCATCACGTTAACTTTACTGCCTCTATCTAGAGTTATCTCATTTCGTTCCTTCCTCTTCAATCCACTAATCCTTCATCTCATTTGGTATTGTTGTTTTATCTCTTCTTGTTTTATCAATTTTTTATGCGTGTCCATATTTTTTCATTAACGCGCAAAAAAACTATTAGCAAGCAGTACTCATCAGTGGTGTATAAAGGTTGCATTCGATCGACTATATTATTTGTTTGAGAAGCCGTACTCATTGAATTAATTCACTGGTTGTTTGGTTATCTATTTGTGTGTTCGTGAATCGCTTAAGCACAGCAAAGCCGACGATTATCAAATCGTGGAATGTGTTTTCAAATTGCAATTGCACCAATTGTTTGTATGGGGGAAAATCCAGAAGAACGCCATTGAACACCAGTTGAAAATCTTTATTGCACCACTCAACAAGAGGTACGCTCCAAAAGAATGGCAATAATAACTTCACAGCATATCCAAAACGCAACCACGTGACCACTGATTCAAGCAGAACTGCGTGTTATTGCGAGCAACTGAACTGCGCGACTGTAATGCCTTTACTGACATTTCATCCTTGATCACTAGAGTTATAATTCTGATGGCGTGTTATTGCACTCACGTTGGTCGTTGACCACCACTCATCCGAAACGAAAACTAACGGCATGTCTCCGCTTCATTTCCAAATCATATCATGCGTTGCTCGTTTCATTGTGCAAATTCTCAGTAATACAATTGAAGCCGTTGTTAGCCATGTTCATGCATCTCTCACTAGGAAAGGCCACGAACGTAATCTGGCCTTTCGTGATGAAATATACATAATATTGTAGGGCTCCTTGAGCTGATCATGAATGTGTAAGAAATTTTTGCGAAACACAAAGGGGAGGCGAAATATGGCGGGGAAAACGTTTTAGTGTGTTGAAGTTACGTTCTGAATTTTGATCTGACAACAGCAGCCTGACCTAGTAGGTAGTGCGCTAGGGCTAAGTGTGGGTGCCCGATGGTTCTGTTCCGCGTGATGCCGGAGTTTTTTTCTCGTGTATATATGACATATTCAAACAACTATGATATTCTGATTCCCTCCCCACAGCTTCTATCTTTCTTTGGGGGGACATTTTTATATATTTTAAAAACTTTGAGATCTCTTTTGATTGTTTGTACCTGAATGCAGCCACGCATGGTTTTAATTTTGGATTCGTGGCCATTATTCAAACGACACGATGAAATGAGAGAACTGTTTCCATCAAATGTATCTCTCGAAGTTGAGAATATTCCACCCGGCGCTACTTCCCTTATTCAACCAATGGATCGATTCTTCCGCATTTTCAAAACATTCGTCCGCAAAATTCATTCCCATGTAATAACCAACGACATCGATTTTCTAACATATCGACGTGAAAACATTTTGCGTATTCTTGAGGTGGTTTTCAACCAGTTTTTCAACTCGATATTTCGGGAATTTAATAAATACTCTTGTTACGCATGTATATATATATATATATATATATATATATATATATATATATATATATATATATATATATATATATATATATATATATATATATATATATATATATATTCAACAACATCCGTAAGAATTTAAAACGCCGATCCAAGTGTGCTTCCCACACGACGTTACGCAAGACTGTGATATAAATAATTGAGATCAGCTCTCATTTATAAAATGTTCTTACTGTAAATTATATTTTTGTTTCAATCATTTTGTTGTCAATAGACATGGTCACTACGATCAGATATTTAAAAAAATCCAAAATAGAAAAAAAACCAAAAACATAAATAAAGAACATAAAATGTTCCCACAACCATGGGAAAAAGTTGTGCGAAGGGATACAGAATATCATGGCTGTTTGAACATGTCATATATACATCACGCGGATACATCACCCCGGCATCACGCGGAAAAGAACCACCGGGCACCCACACTTAGCGCTAGCGCACTACCCACTAGGCCGGGCCGCTGCTGCCAGATCAAAATTCAGAACGTAAATTCAATACACTAAAACCTTTTCCCCGCCATATTTCGCCTATTTAGTCGTTTGAATGTTTAAAACTCACCGCACAGTCTTAGTCGACATTCTTTTGCTTATCCAATTTTCATTGATTCATCTTCTTGGACTTGTTAAGAACTTAAAATCAGTAGTGATTGTATTACACTCGCGTTTTTATTTATATTTATTGGTATAACAGTAGGAGGCAAGCAACACATCATTTTTGACACGTCTCGAGGTGTAATTTTTCGTTTCAAGTTTGAACCGTAAGGAGGAAGGGTACGAGTAGGATAGATTCGAATTTGGTGCAGTGCTACAGTGCAATTATGTGTTTACATGCCTTAATGTTGGAGAAAATATGCATTCACTTGTAGACGAATAGATAGCGGAAGTAGTTCGCTGAAGCGTTATCGCTCGCCAAAAATAGCTCGCTAAAGCGCTACACAGTGACACTAGCGGAAATTATCACTATAAAATGCCGCTATTTGAACACCGTAGCGCGCTATCCGCTATCGCAATTGCGCGAGTAGCGGAATAGCGTACTGTTATCCCTATCTGATAATGAATAATGAAGCGTCGATGTTGTTCATTGAAATTCTTAGTTATGCGGTCATGCTTCATCACGTTGCTGTTATCACCTGCATTCATCACGATGTTTATCACAACCGAAATGAACTTCATCACATCATTCGACGTCACTCATTATTCACTCACTCGCTAGCATTCCGATCAACGTATACATGTCATAAGATCATTTATAAGACGCATTTTTATGCGTTCGAATGTTTTTGAATCATGTGGTGATTGATTGTCGAGAACGATGAAATGCTTTGAATGTGACCAGATCATTGTGGATTGCATCATTTCATTCGATAGCAGCTGTTAGCATCGCTGTTATGGTTTTATTTACATTCACTGGTGGAATTGTTCAGATCGGAAGCATTTAATATTCAGTCGTCGTACCGTTAATCATCGATGAATCGTGATAAACGGTATGCATCATAACGTTGCTTATTAGTGTCGTGAAGAACGCTTATTGTTGAAAATTTCATCAAAATAGAAGAGACAAAATTTCTGAACTGATGGGTATTTTTGATGTGAAGAATGGACTAACTGACTTATATCACTCACCAATTTCAATTGGCAGAAGCGAATGAAATCCGCTTTCTTGGAGGCAGTGAGATGAACTCAACACGTTCAATCGCTTTAAGTGCATCATCATCCATTTCGATGACTACGCATATTATCCGCCGATCTGTTGATTCACAGCGGATCTTATCTACCGATCCATTTGTTCATCTTTATCATCTAGCAACCAAAAAATTCTGCAGTTCTTGACATACCAAAATCAATCAACCATGTCAGAAGCAAAGTCAGCGCATCCTTAATGCACCAACGAGCACTTTTTTAAAGTAGAATATTTCTACATGTGTTGTTGAGTGAGAAGGCACATAAAAATTTCGAAAAATGGATTGATAAATGATAATTTTGCTTGATCGATTCAAATGCGATGCTTGTTAAAGCTTTTACTCGTGTTAACGATGATATCATTAAATTCAGTTTTATTATCTTGTTTCTTTTTTTACGAAACTGTCAATCTGACTATCTATCTTCTTTTCTTATCTTAATGAACCTTCGTCATTAGTCGTCAATGATGAACTCGTGATAGTTTAACGTCATTTTCATAAATTACAATGTTTAACTGTAAATGGATGAAGGAATGATGTCCCTTCCTCACTCACACTCATTTGTTCATTTACAGTTGACGAGTTTCTGTTACTTGTTTGCTTTAAATTCAACCTTCACTAATAATTAATGCTCTGATACAATCATGGTGTGGTCGTGTGATTTGAACTGCTTCATTCGGCTGATTGAGAAAGACTGCGCGTTACCTGCGATTAATGATTTTCTAATTGCTTATTTACGCGATGCGTTCGGTTGTTTTAGTTTCAGGTTTCTTTTTGTGAACTACATACCGTTGAAATTTTTGTTCATTGATCGTTGAAGCTTGAAGCTGACTGATTGATTGACTAGTGAATTTCGCAGATTTTTTTGCAACGATTAAGAGTTGGACGAAATCTTCTGGTAGTTGAAGCAAACGGTTGAAGTGATGATAAAATAAACTTTCACACAACAACGTGCAAGCAGCAAAAAACGTTCTTGTGCACTCATCGTCAGTGACGATTCCTACAGCCGTGTTCTTTACTCATCATTATCGCCGTCTCAACTCTGTCAAATCACAGACACGTATCATTAACACAGTTCGCTCCTTTCTTCATCACTCAAATATTGTTGCACCGTCTCTTAAAGCACTCAAACATTGCTTCGTCATCGAATTCGTTTTACATATTTACCGCCACGGCGAATAACTCGGCTGCCCACATTCATAGACTTTGAGAGCTGATTGAGAACAGCAAATTGAACAATGAATCGGGCTCGGCTGGTGCCTTCTTCTCCTCCTCAGAAGCCAAAAGATAAAAGTTGTCATTTGCATTCACGAATTCGCGAATAACATCTCAACTCTTCGACTATCAGTGATACTAGTAGTATTACTGGGTAATCAAAATATAACTTGTGCTTTCTGAGGAGAAAATCTCTCGATTCATTTTCATTTCATGTTACATGTATTGCACATGAACATACATCATGCCAAGAACGTGCTGCGATGGTCCATCAACGGATGATATTCGCCACTTATATTTATGTTGACATTCGTTGATCAGTTTGCAAGCACTCTATCTTGATATGAAATCGGATTGCTATAAGTGTTTTATTCTATAGGCTTCTTTTGATTCTTGTAATGCTCGTTATTCGATTCGAACAAAACTGACGTTCATATTCATGCTCTTACAAGCGTCTGTGGCTGTATATAACAAGTGGAAAATTTCACTTGGAACTTAGGAGAAAACCTGAGGAAACTTTTGTTCGTTGTTGTTCAATATTATCATCGTGTAGTCTCAACAACATCTTATTTACTTGCTGATACTGACTTCTGATGTGATTAGCAGATAGATAAGTGATTTATTGTTGATGCATCTCCTTGTTCATAGCAAGTTGGTAATTAATTGATTTCATCTAGCTTGTACCGATAAAATCAATCCTTTGTTACGAACCTTCTCCTTTAAAATTTTTATTGTTGTCACAGCATGCCCGCTGAATGCTTAAGTGCTAAACATGAACGTAAACAGTGGGAGCATCATTCGATCATAAACTGTAAAAGTTAATCTTTTAGTGGGAACAATCTCTAACGATTTTATTTATTAATCTGTGCAATTCATTTTTTGATATATTTTGTTAGTGTATCATTTCCATACAAGTATCTGTTTATATCGTTCAGCAAAATAAATCATGTGTTTATGCTCAATAAGCTTCTAATACTGATAAGAACAAAAATTGAGGGAAAAAAACGTATCACTCATGAAATTGTGAGATGACCTTCAACACGCTCGGCTTGTCTTTCGATCATATGATTCTTATCTCATCTTATTTCTTCATGAATTGCTCTCTTTTGTACATCAGCAAATAACTCATTAAGAAAGCTTGTATTCATTAGATTGAGCTGGTTTTGTTCAGTTGCTTTCACCTGATTTCATCACTCATTTCATATGACGATCAGTCAAAAATTAGTCCATGTTGCAGACTATCATGTCTTATGATAATATTAACCTTCATATGTAATTCTACAAAAAACACTGCTTACGTTCATATTGTCAGTGTTGGTGTTGTTGGTTATTGAAAGAAAATTACATCAATGAGTTGTTAGTTGTTCATTTTTTTAAACGATGGGGGTGGATAATCATTGATTTTTTATGTATAAATGAAATGAGATATTGAAGAAAAAATCTGCAATCTCTAACAAGGGAAGGTCACGAACTTACCCCAACGTTTCGGGGTGAGATGCATATCATTTTGTAGGGCTCGTATAGCTGATTACGAATATGCAAATATTTTTTGCGGCGGACAAGCGGGACGGAAGATATGGCGGGGAAAAGATTTTCAGTGTATTGAAGTGAGATTCTGAATTAGCATTATGCAACGGCGGCTTGGCCTAGTGGGTAGTGTGCTAGCACGAGGATTGGATGCTTGGTAGTTCTGTTCCGCACGCTGCCGAAGTTTTTTTCTCTTACATTATTCCTAACATATTCAAGTAGTCGTAATATTCTGCAACTTCACTCCCCACAACTTTTTCAAGTTGTGGGGATGCTTCCAATTTTTATTTTTTGTTTTTTTTAAAGTTTGATATTTTTTGTTTTCCATATCTGATCATAATGGATGTGTCTGTTTACAACAAAATGATCGAAACATAGATGTAGGTTACAATAAGAACATTTTACAAAGGATAACTGATCACAACTATCTATATCACAATCTTGAGTCACTTGTTGAGGGAAACACACTTGGACTGGCGTTTCAAATTGATCAGGATGCTGTTGGACATATCCGCACGCGTACCAAGAGTACCTGTTGAAATCCCGAAACTTCGGATTGCAGAACTGGTTGAAAACCACTTCCAAAATACGCAAAATATTTTCACGCCGATAGATCAGGAAGTCAATATCGTGAATAATAACATACGAGTGAATCTTGCGGATGAATGCTTTAAATATCCGAAAGAAATATCTGTCGAGCGGTTGGATATCTGCTGTAACCTACATCTATGTTTCGATCATTTTGTTGTAAACAGACACATCCATTATGATCAGATATGGAAAACAAAAAATATCAAACTTTAAAAAAAAACAAAAAATAAAAATTGGAAGCATCCCCACAACTTGAAAAAGTTGTGGGGAGTGAAGTTGCAGAATATTACGACTACTTGAATATGTTAGGAATAATGTAAGAGAAAAAAACTTCGGAAGCGTGCGGAACAGAACTACCAAGCATCCAATCCTCGTGCTAGCACACTACCCACTAGGCCAAGCCGCCGTTGCGTAATGCTAATTCAGAATCTCACTTCAATACACTGAAAATCTTTTCCCCGCCATATCTTCCGTCCCGCTTGTCCGCCGCAAAAAATATTTGCATATTCGTAATCAGCTATACGAGCCCTACAAAATGATATGCATCTCACCCCGAAACGTTGGGG
>JAPYMA010000295.1:0-51958 GCA_035041965.1 Anisakis pegreffii | reverse complement strand
TTAATCATAACTGACTGATTATTTTCAATGGCATCTGTGCTCAATTTTGAATTCCTACGTTTCTTCTATGACTGTTTAAATCTTTGACTTTTCATTTGGTTTTTATCTATATATCGAGCATAAAGATCTCATGACCGATAATAAATAATGTAATGAGATAATAGTAAATAAAATAAAAATTTGTAGATATTTTTATGAGTCATTAATTGACGTTCGCTTAGCAAAAATTTTTGATTTCAAAAATTTTGATGAATGTATGTAAACATGTACAGGCAATTAGTTACGTTTTGATGCGATGATATTGTAATAAGGTCAGCTCATACGAACACATGTATACCGTAACAAGGTAAGCATTCAATATACATATTTTCATGCATAGGGGGTCGAGTTTTTATTTCAAATTTATAACTTACCTAGGAGAAAATTGCGCAGCAGATATGCTGTCATGGAAAATTTTCGAGGAAAAATTACCAAATAGTTGGAAATAGAATTGCAACATCTTTGCAAATTGTTCGAAATAAAATTGCAACACATATTATTTCGAACTTTTTTGCGACATGAAAAACAGAGCATTTTGATATTTCATAAACAACTAACAATGAAATTATGATCTAACCAAAAATTACCTGAATTCGCCAGGCAATCAAAATGCTGGCCATAATGCGTTTCCACTTGGTCCTTGCTCTTGCCTTCCTTTGCCAGGTGTTACCCAATTTCATCATAATATCGTCTTCCATCTTATGGAAGGTCTCCTGAGTGGTCTTTTTATTTCTCTTGGGAACCAATCTGTAACTACTCGAGTCCATTTGTCATCATTTATTCGTGCTACGTAGCCTGCCTAGCGTAGCTTTCCCATCTTGTACTCTGCGATCACGTCTCTTACTCCACCTCTTCGGCCAACCTCCTCGCATCGGATTCGTTCCCGCAAGGATATTCATAACATGCATCTCTCCATCGCTCTTTGTATTGTCATCTTGTTTCATTCACAAAACGATGTGACTCCTCCATCTGGCGAGTAGTGCTTAATATAGCTCTACACTATGATAAGGATAATGTTGATTAAATTTATTGTGATCACATTGGATAATGTTGCTATTTTGAACACATTTAAACGATTGGGTATCTATATTAATTTCATTCCTTGTAACAGCTAACACTTTCGTGGTGTAGACCAAAATATCAGCGAACCGTAAGCTTGTTTGTTGCCTTTCATAGCCCTGACGACACAAGCAGCGTAACTAAGCGCTAGTTTTTGTCATGATTACTTCATATTTATGTCATTAACAGTTACAACAGATCCTGGAACCAACCATCTCAATCGATCAGAGACACATCGTAAGCATGAAAATTCATATAAATGCAATTTAATCGAATTATTTAGTTTGCTTCGAAAGCACGCTATAATATCACCATGTATATCATTCACAAGATCAATGTACCGCATTGACGATAGTCAAAGTCTCGAATCCTAGACATACGTAAGAACTATGCAAGTTGCTAATCTCTTCATGTATTCGTTTCATTATTCTCCAGGAAAGACTGCCACAAATCAAGTTATTCAAAAGTTTCCCCTCAGTAGCAAGTCAAACACACCGCCTGCTACACAAACACACAGGAATATCCTTTTAGTTATCTATTTATCTTCATATGAACCCATTGTATTATATTCGTTAGTATTATTCAGCTCCATTGTTAGTGGTAATACCGTCTTAACAAGCTGTTTTTTTTTACATTTTTAATCATAACTGACTGATTATTTTCAATGGCATCTGTGCTCAATTTTGAATTCCTACGTTTCTTCTATGACTGTTTAAATCTTTGACTTTTCATTTGGTTTTTATCTATATATCGAGCATAAAGATCTCATGACCGATAATAAATAATGTAATGAGATAATAGTAAATAAAATAAAAATTTGTAGATATTTTTATGAGTCATTAATTGACGTTCGCTTAGCAAAAATTTTTGATTTCAAAAATTTTGATGAATGTATGTAAACATGTACAGGCAATTAGTTACGTTTTGATGCGATGATATTGTAATAAGGTCAGCTCATACGAACACATGTATACCGTAACAAGGTAAGCATTCAATATACATATTTTCATGCATAGGGGGTCGAGTTTTTATTTCAAATTTATAACTTACCTAGGAGAAAATTGCGCAGCAGATATGCTGTCATGGAAAATTTTCGAGGAAAAATTACCAAATAGTTGGAAATAGAATTGCAACATCTTTGCAAATTGTTCGAAATAAAATTGCAACACATATTATTTCGAACTTTTTTGCGACATGAAAAACAGAGCATTTTGATATTTCATAAACAACTAACAATGAAATTATGATCTAACCAAAAATTACCTGAATTCGCCAGGCAATCAAAATGCTGGCCATAATGCGTTTCCACTTGGTCCTTGCTCTTGCCTTCCTTTGCCAGGTGTTACCCAATTTCATCATAATATCGTCTTCCATCTTATGGAAGGTCTCCTGAGTGGTCTTTTTATTTCTCTTGGGAACCAATCTGTAACTACTCGAGTCCATTTGTCATCATTTATTCGTGCTACGTAGCCTGCCTAGCGTAGCTTTCCCATCTTGTACTCTGCGATCACGTCTCTTACTCCACCTCTTCGGCCAACCTCCTCGCATCGGATTCGTTCCCGCAAGGATATTCATAACATGCATCTCTCCATCGCTCTTTGTATTGTCATCTTGTTTCATTCACAAAACGATGTGACTCCTCCATCTGGCGAGTAGTGCTTAATATAGCTCTACACTATGATAAGGATAATGTTGATTAAATTTATTGTGATCACATTGGATAATGTTGCTATTTTGAACACATTTAAACGATTGGGTATCTATATTAATTTCATTCCTTGTAACAGCTAACACTTTCGTGGTGTAGACCAAAATATCAGCGAACCGTAAGCTTGTTTGTTGCCTTTCATAGCCCTGACGACACAAGCAGCGTAACTAAGCGCTAGTTTTTGTCATGATTACTTCATATTTATGTCATTAACAGTTACAACAGATCCTGGAACCAACCATCTCAATCGATCAGAGACACATCGTAAGCATGAAAATTCATATAAATGCAATTTAATCGAATTATTTAGTTTGCTTCGAAAGCACGCTATAATATCACCATGTATATCATTCACAAGATCAATGTACCGCATTGACGATAGTCAAAGTCTCGAATCCTAGACATACGTAAGAACTATGCAAGTTGCTAATCTCTTCATGTATTCGTTTCATTATTCTCCAGGAAAGACTGCCACAAATCAAGTTATTCAAAAGTTTCCCCTCAGTAGCAAGTCAAACACACCGCCTGCTACACAAACACACAGGAATATCCTTTTAGTTATCTATTTATCTTCATATGAACCCATTGTATTATATTCGTTAGTATTATTCAGCTCCATTGTTAGTGGTAATACCGTCTTAACAAGCTGTTTTTTTTTACATTTTTAATCATAACTGACTGATTATTTTCAATGGCATCTGTGCTCAATTTTGAATTCCTACGTTTCTTCTATGACTGTTTAAATCTTTGACTTTTCATTTGGTTTTTATCTATATATCGAGCATAAAGATCTCATGACCGATAATAAATAATGTAATGAGATAATAGTAAATAAAATAAAAATTTGTAGATATTTTTATGAGTCATTAATTGACGTTCGCTTAGCAAAAATTTTTGATTTCAAAAATTTTGATGAATGTATGTAAACATGTACAGGCAATTAGTTACGTTTTGATGCGATGATATTGTAATAAGGTCAGCTCATACGAACACATGTATACCGTAACAAGGTAAGCATTCAATATACATATTTTCATGCATAGGGGGTCGAGTTTTTATTTCAAATTTATAACTTACCTAGGAGAAAATTGCGCAGCAGATATGCTGTCATGGAAAATTTACGAGGAAAAATTACCAAATAGTTCGAAATAGAATTGCAACATCTTTGCAAATAGTTCGAAATAGAATTGCAACACATATTATTTCGAACTTTTTTGCGACATGAAAAACAGAGCATTTTGTTATTTCATAAACAACTAACAATGAAATTATGATCTAACCAAAAATTACCTGAATTCGCCAGGCAATCAAAATGCTGGCCATAATGCGTTTCCACTTGGTCCTTGCTCTTGCCTTCCTTTGCCAGGTGTTACCCAATTTCATCATAATATCGTCTTCCATCTTATGGAAGGTCTCCTGAGTGGTCTTTTTATTTCTCTTGGGAACCAATCTGTAACTACTCGAGTCCATTTGTCATCATTTATTCGTGCTACGTAGCCTGCCTAGCATAACTTTCCCACTTTGTAACTGATTGATTACTTTCAATGGCATTTGTGCTCATTTTGAATTCTGACGTTTCTTCTATGACTGTTTCAATGCTCGACTTTTTATTTCGTTTTTATCTTATATCTAGCATAAAGTTCTCTTGACCAACAATAAGTACTATAATAAAATGATAATAGATATAATGAAAATTTGTTAAAATTATTATAGGTCGTTAAGTTGACTTAGATATTTTTTGTAATATCGTCTTTCCATCTTATTGGAGATTTCCCGAGCGGTCTTTTTATTCCACTTGGGTACCATTCTGCAACTGCTCGAGTGCATCTGTCATCATTTATTCTTGCTACGTGGCCTGCCCAACGTAGTGTACCCTTCCTCCACGATCACGTATCATACTTCATTTCTTCGGCGAATCTCCTCGCTTCGGATGCGTTCCGGCAACGGTATTCCTAACATGCGTCTCTCCATCGCTCTTTGTATTGCTAGGAAGTTTCGCTTCCGTATAGAAGTGCTGGTAAAAAGTTGCTATCAATCATGTGAGCGCGGAGGGATTTACCTATTCTCGGGATTTGCCTATTTTCCCTTTCAATACATCTTTGATCGATTTGAACGCTTTCCATTCTGATCTTATCCGTCTTCCAATTTCCGTTTCATAGGTCGGCTGATATTTGCCACCTGCCGCTAGTAAGCTTATTCGGTCACTTCTTCAAATTCATTGTCGATCACTTCATCGTCACTAACCAAAAATATCTCATAAAAGTTAGGATATCTCTTGAACATGGCCTGATAATTAATGTTTTGATTGTTAACAAAATACGTTATTAATATTCTCGATAAAGTGCCTCACATATGCGGGAGTACTAACAATAAGTATGCATGAGTTAGCATGTTTCAGTGTCCGCCTTCATCAAGTTTTTCCTCAAAGCCATCAAACCTTTCGCTTTGAAATTGCGCGAAAAGGGAATGTTCGTGCGTAGCCCAGTTGCCAATCGTTCTATTCGGGGAGAACAGCTCTGATTTTTTGTTTCTTGCTCCTAAATAACTCGTATGCAGTCTGATACTGAAGTTTAACGGTGTTTTTAACGGGTTAATTTTTATTGACGTTTCCAATTAAACGTGTGGCTAATATTGTCAGGTTCATGTGTCAATGATCAGTGATTCAATGAGGACCAAAACTTCATGTAGACTGGGATTGATATAAAACAGTTTGTCCTTACATATTCTTGAGGCTTATCATCTGTAAGAGTCGATGTTCAAGCTAATGTATTCCCCAATAAACACGCATTGTTACTCCGTATTGATTGGGGAATACATTAGCTTGATAAGAGAGCAACCAAAATATTTCCCGAACAAATGCATTTTGGAAGTACTAATTGGACTGATTAGTAATGAGAAAAGTGAAAAAACTTGGTAAGTGATTCAAAAAGTCTGAAGAGAATATGCGGCCTGTTCTGCTCAAGTGATCACATCCAGGAATGATCAGATAGAAAATTTATGCAATTTCAGAAGCCCACGAATTCATCTACAAGTTCTTCTCAGTTATCTATTGGAATTTTTGAGTGAATCCCGAACGTATGTCGCAGTTTTCATCATAGAACCGATTGAAGGACAGGCGAGTATCCGTGTCCGTGCAGATATTTTACGTTGATCGAATAATTTGGTTCATAAACTTTGAAGAAATCAGCGGTTCAAAACATATCACCAGTCAGACTGTGGAATGATTTAGGGGAAGCGACACTGCAGATGGTCTCTGAGCGATCAAATAATTGTTCAAATATCTCAGCGGAACACCTAATAAATAATTTTTACCTTTCAACTTATTAGTGTGGATTTTTAGGTGTCAACAGTGGTAAGCTCTTCAACATAGGCTATAGTCTCGCGAATACTATTGAACACTGCGATTATTTCTTCTTTCATGGCGATCTATTGCCAACAAATAAACAGCTCCCTTACAGATGCCTTCGTAACGGCACTGTACAACACTGGAGTAGCGCTATCGACAAATTTGATTTCAAGTAGATTTCCAATTTGCAGCTGATCATCGGTTTTAAAAGATGAGTTGTAGATTGTGGATACGTGTTATAATGCATGGCCGGACAATTTGTCAACAGAGATTTGACTACGGTCAGTTTGTCTGAAGACATTGTCTGAAGGGCGGTTTGTCAAGTGGACATTTTGCCTATCGGAGTTTGTCTAATGGGAATTTTGCCTAATATCATTTCGCCTAATGGGCGTGCGAGATTGTTAGGCGCACCCGTTCAGAACGTGTTGGGAATGTTCATCTCGTGGCTATTATTAGAACACCTGCACATATCAACGTTGGTGATTTTGATGGCTTCAATCAAAGTCAGGTTTTGACCAATGAAGTTATCAAGAGGAAGCGATGCCTCTAGTCCACCTCTATCATCGGTGATGGACAGCTTGCTTCCGCAGTTTCCTTAAAGCAACTACGTTTGAATTCAGAACAACACATTTCCCATAAAAGATAAGAGATGTTATTTATTATTAATTACGCACGTCAGAATGCATGAAATTGAATAAGATGCTGATGATAACAACGTTCATGGTAGCAATAACAGAAACAACGTAAGATAACTAATAGCACCTATAATAAATAACAACAGCAGGAACAATAAAATAATTGGTAGTAACAATAACAGTGTTAATAACAACAGTAATAATAGAAGTAATAACAATGATAACGGTAATAATGACAGTAACAGTAGTAATGATAATACCAGCACCACTGATAATAACGAAGGTAACAACAATAAAGGTGATGACAGTAATAACGTTAATAATAATAGTAATGATAATAATAATGACAATGCTAGTAACAAAAATATATAATAACAAGAGCAATAATAATAAAGGTAGTAACAAATAAAACGATAATAAGGATAGCAACAAGAGTTAACAGAAATTATTGCTCACTTCCATTCACCGATTATACACGCATTTATTAGATATCATACGTTGTTAGTGTTATTGCTACTATGAACGTTGTTATCATCAGCGTTTTATTCAATTTCATGTATTCTGATGGGCGTAATTAATAGTAGATAACATATTTTATTTCTTATGGAAAATGAGGTCTTTTGAATCCAAACGTAGTTCCTTGAAGGAGACCGCTGAAGCAAGCTGTCCATCACCAGTGATGAAGATGAACTAGACACGTTGTTTGCTTTTAGTAACTACATTATTCCAAACCTGACTTTGATTGAAGTCATCAAAATCATCAACAGTGATATGTACAGGTGTTCTAATAATAAACTGTGAGATGAACATCCCCAAGATCTTCTGAACGGGTGGGTCTAACGATCTCGCACGCGCATTAGGCAAAATATCGTTAGGCAAAATTCCCATCAGGCAATCTGTTAGGCAAAGTGTCTTTAGACGAAATTTTAGGCAAAACGTTTTCAGGTAGATTGAACGATCACGGAGAAAAGCATGTGAAAATTTCAGATAATACAAAACATGTCTTTCAGCAGTGTCCTACCAGTGAAGAAAATGATCGATATTGCTCGGTGATGATGTTCGAAAGGGGAAAGCTGAAATTGAGAGTGTTGAAAATTTGTTTTAAAAATCGAAAATCGTTTTAAAAAAATCGTAAATTATCACGAGTGCTTTGAACGATCAGCAAAATTTTAGTTGCATTTCTCATATGCCGTCGGGACTATTTGTTCACTGTTCTTTCTCCCAAAAGCGGATTAAAACGTGTTAACAATATACTATTAATTTACAGTGAAATTACTGAGGCATCGAGAAAGGAATGATAAGACGTTATCGGATGATGAAGAACAAAACAGATCAAAAATGCATCTAGGGATTATCATAATTTTTTCTCCTTCATCGATATCAGTCCTTTCACGCACGGTCAGAACTGGACACTTGCTGTTCTCCTATACAAGCCCGTTCCAGTTCATCAAGTCATTTTTGATCAACATTGATCAGTTTTCACATTTTCAATCGCTTCGGAACGTCTTAAGAAATTGATTTTAATATTCGCGCGTGCGTGCTTATTACTGTCTGCAATTTTTCCGATCCCCACTTTCCGTAGCCAGGAAACCGACTAGTTATTCGATCAAGATATGAATCTCTCATCAGGAATGAAATTAAAATTGCAGTTGAGAAAATCAGCAGTAAATAAAACATTCAATTCGGATGTTTACCAGGACAGGTACATTGAGCACAACCGGTCTCAGGTGTTTTGCAGTCCTCACAATTTTTTCCTTTTTTGCAACAATTCTGACTATCTCATGGCTATCAATCAGTGTGTTTTATGGATTGCGCCCATCTGCATCCGCTTGGACGAATGCATCGAATGTTGCCAAAACAGGTTAGTTGTGCCCAATGCTACAGTATTCATACTATAAATACGTTGCGTGTTACTCACACACGAGAAGCATTTCCTCATGAAAAACTAAAACTTTTGAGGTATTATCCAAAGTAATGGTGTTTTCGTGCCGCGGATGAGCTCTGAGCAAACTTCCATTGTAACAGTTGATGAATAATTCTTTCTTTTAGGTGAGCATTAGTCAGAATGACGAGAGTATGCATCATGATTCAATGATGTGCTGATTCAAAGATTCAGATGTAGAATAGTAGCATATTACTGTATTTCAGCTGGCAGTGAGTGTGTTCTTCCGCAACTAGACCCGTGGGATGAATGGATGATGAAATTTGTACGTAAAAGCTACGATGTGACCGAAAGTGAATGTGTGGTAAAGCCGAAAAAGGTTCGAACCGAACTGCGCATGAATACTTTATGGAGTGTCGTTGAGGAGAATGAAAGTATGCTATAACAAAATCTTAGATCGCATCGTAATACTCACAACGGGTGGAAGTAATTAATTAAAAAAGATTTTTGACCACTGATGAACAAATTCAAAAAACTCGATTTAGTCCGGCTCCAGCTCCACTTCGGCTCCACGTTATGAAGAATTTCTTCTCCAACTCCGGCTTCAGCTTCACCTTCAGCTCTATGCTTTTTTGAATTCCAGCTCCGCCTCCAGCTTTGTATCTTTGAATTCTCAGCTCCGATTCCAGCTTCATCTCTAATATTCATTGTTCCCCTTAGTTGAAGCGACTGTGAAGAGTTTATATATTAACATTGATTACATTGCGATCAAAACAGCTGGAAAGAGATTTTAAACACTACTGACCTGAAAATTTGCAAAGATTTTTCGAAAGACCACGTTGTCGATAGCTCCCAGGGATGAGCGAAACAACGACAACAATGTATATGAGTTGATGCTGAACTGATGAGGAATTCTGTAAAGCGAGGTACCTCGTCGAATTTCATGAGCAAGTGCAGAGAGACCCCTCCTTTCTTCATTCCAACATCAAATTGGGTTCGGTAAAAGACAGAGATTTTTGCCGCATATGGCAGGCTAGCATGGAAATGTTGAAAAAATCGTACTATCGAGTGGGTAGGCAAAATATTGTTGACGAACACTTCTTTATCTAGAAAAAAGACGACCCTAGTTGTCGCGGTAACAGCGAATTAGGTAATATTTCCTAATCGAAAAATAATAATAAACATAAAAATTCTCAAGGCAAAAAATATTGAGACATCATAAGATCTGATAACCGCTGATCCAAAAGGCCGATAACTGCCGAGATCAGCGAAGACAAAACAATTGCCTTGGGAAAAGGGTGGAACATTCGAAATCAAACAGTATTAAAGAAGCAGCATAAAACCACTAGGACATTCGGGTTCCTGAATCGGTCTTCACTCCGGGGCTCCATCCTCAAAATCATCGTTCCTTGACGCTAATTAGCGTCCAAACGTTCCAGGGCACTAAGCAGTGCCAAATCGTTGCCGGGTGCTAATTGGCACCAAGTTATAATTCGATGCTAATCAGCACCAAAAGGATTGCTGAGTGTTAATTAGCACCACACCGTCGCTGGACGCTAATTAGCGTTAAACCGCAGCAGGGCGCTGCTTGGCGCCAAACAGTTTCGATACTAATCGCGCATTCGCTTCAGGTTGTCAACTCGTCATCCTATTCTTCCGTCATCACTCGTTAACTCATCGCCGTCCGCAATAAGCGATCCAGTGATCAATAAAATTGTATTGTTATTGTATTGTAATCTAGTCGGGTTTCTCCCCCTCTTCCAAAAACCGAAAATTCCGTTTCTTTACACCAGTAGTTACATTCCAGACAACGGGTTATTCATTCCAAACATCTCCTTACAAGGTCAGTATAGAGCTACTGGCATTCACGATTCACCTCATCTTCAAGTCATTTCAGATTCCTCGAATTGTCAGTGCCTGAGCTCGAACTAAGCGCTGACATTCGCAAATTCTCCTCACTTCTCGAATTAGCAAAATTCAACACTTGTCCAAACACTTTATCTGCAATTTTGATGTCACCCTTTCCAACATACCATGCCTTTTTTCAAACTTCCAACAGTCTTTGGAAATGCTTGCATCACTCTCGTACGTAATAAATAATGTAGGCTACATGAGTGAAGGTGTTGCCGATGGATGAAGCATAAGAGTGGAAGTCTCTCACTGAAAGTTTTGCAGATCTTCAAATGTTCATTCTATTGCACCATAATTTTTGTTTCCAGCTCCAGCTCCGGCTCTACATTCTAAAAACTTATGCCTCTAGCTCTAGTTCCGCATTCATCAAAGATTCAGCCTCGCCTCCGGCTCGAGAGCAATCTGGATCAGGATAGAATGTATTATGCAGGTCTTAGCTCAAACCGCTGAATGCTGCTATGATTCTTTTAGAGGAAGCTAAGCTTCGCTTCGGAGCCTGAGAGTCACTGCTTTCGACCTGGAAATAACGATGGCAGAAGAGCAGCAAAGCATGCCGAGTTGCTGGGAATGTCCATTGGAATTACAAATTCACTCACTTCAATAAGAGGAACTCAAACAGAGTTCATTGACGTTGAAGCATTTTTCCTCAGGAGGTAGTTGCTTTCATTTATTAAGTTGTTTCAGAAGCAGTTGAATGTAAGTACCGATGTTTGATACCAGTTAAAGAAGAACAAGTAATGGAGGGCAAATGGAGTACCATTGAACGGGGTTTGTCGTATCACGTCGAATGCGACTTCGTCGAAACGCAATGCTTTATCGAAAATCAACTGAATTACTCCAATTTGCATATTCAGGTGATTATAGTTTGAGTAAGTCTACTATAGCAAATGAAGAGAACACGTCTCGGGAGCACTCTGCAAACATGATAATGATGACCATACAGCGTCGTAATTAGTGGTGTTTTTACGTTCCACGCTTTTGAAAAACTGTTCTGTTCTTTTCTATTCTGACTTTTCAAATTTGTTATATTCTGCCCTGCTCCGCCCTTTCAGCTGTTCTGTTCATTTTTGTAATTGTTCTGTTCTGTTTCGCCCTCGAACTGTTATGTTTCCCATTTGCATCTTTTCTCAGTGTCACAATTAGTGATCAATTCAGATCGTACGTCCGAAAGATGTTTACTTCGCAAAAGAAGGAACTGAGAATCCAAGCGTGTTAATCTTCGTATTCGATTCAACTTCGTCGTCTACGGGTTTCAGATCGTTACTGCAGACGCAACACGTACGAGTTGTTGATATCAAACCCAAATCGCTGTTTGCATTTGCCATCGACAAAAAGCTGCATTAGGCTTAAAACTTTACGAAAGATGAAGAATGTGTCTGAATATGATATAAACGAGCGTTTTTACAGATTTTAAGACAGTACTTTGAAGCGATTCCTTTCTATCATAATAATAAAGTTGGTCTGAACAGTCGTCCAAATGCATTCGGAATATTTGCAGGTAAGCGAACCAAATTTCATTGTTCGATTACGTGACAGTTACTTTTTTACGCATTTAACTCATGCACAAAGTCTCATACTAATAGGAAGGTACTCTAGAACAGTTCATCCAGTTGGATAATAATTCGTCAACAACAGAAAGTGCGACTCAGTGCTGACAAGGTTTGAATGACTTTATATCCGATTCGGAAACAATCTCATGAATGAAGTTTTCTTTAAGGACGTCGCCAAACACCAATCCGAGCTGGGAAGTTTTTTGAGTATATAAAGGAAGCGGAAATGGATGATCGTTGTCAGGTTAGTGGAAAGGGTACCCGTTTAATTTGCTTAAAGACATTTTGCCTACCGACACTTTGTCCCAAGACATTTGGCCTAACGGATATTTTGCCTAATGGACATATTGCTAACGAACATTTTGCTTAACGCGCGTGCGAGATTGTTAGACGCGCCAATTCAGAAGATCTTGGGGATAGTCTAAGCCAAAGCCTAAGCTTAAGCTAAAGTTTAAGCCTAAGCCTAAGCTACGAAATGAGCATCCCCAAGATCTTCTGAACTGGTGCGCCTAACAATCTCGTACGCGCATTAGGCAAAATCACATTCGGCAAAGTTCCCATTGGACAAACTCCGATAGGCAAAATGTCTATTAAACAAAATCTCCACTAGGCCAAGTGTCCCGAGGCAAAATGTTCGTTAGGTAAAGTGTCTTTAGGCAGATTAACCAGTCACGAGTGGTTGTGCAGAAAAGTTTTTGGTGGGATTGTTTTTATTACTTCTCTATAAACGACCTGGGTTGTAACTTTCAAACAACATATCTGTATAGTCGATCGGTGGGAGTCTCTTTTCGCTCGCCTCAGCTTATGCCACGCGGTGTAGTTGGTGTTGATTGAATATTTTGTTTGGTCCTCGCTCGGCCAACCACTTGAGTCTAGTTCAGTTTGTTGAGTGCTCTTTCACTGCGTTTGAGTTCAGGATCACGGTTCGCTCCTTGTATTGTTGAACATTCAAACTTGAGTAATTAAACCTTCTATCCACATGATATAATAATGCGAGCACGTAATATACGGAATAGGTATAACATCATAACATACGTATGCGAATAATCTCTAACATAATACATCGTAAATTGTATGGTAAGATATAGATATTCAAAGTTATATAATGAGGTATCATGTAAACATTAAATGAGGAAGAATCACTGATCACATAATGGAGTCGTCGTTCCGTCTTCATCCTTTAATACTTCAGGAAGTAGGCGTGGAGTTTGCTGATTTATGAATCTGCACATTCCAAATGATCTCGCATTTTAAGCATTCACCACGGTGACTAATGACGTGATCGAAGGTGATCTCGGGTTAAAAGTGCTATTAAGATCATAAACTTGAGATAGTTGATAGCCAATTTCGTATTTGAGTTATAAAATAGGGCTCTTCGATTGATCTGTGAACATTTGAGGCGATTAATTTAAATAGTACATCGACTTTGAGTTTAAAAAGTCACTTGATTAATTGACGCGATCTCTGATCTCCAGTTGTTGTTTACGTTTATGAATTTTGCGATGAATTTTAGCCACCTACTAATCGCCATAGATTTGACATTTTCATTTATATTTCGTTGATAATCGCGATATTTCACGACAATGGTAGAAGGAGGGGAGGGTGAGTTTGAATGTAGAGTGATTTGACCATATAATATCACGATTGAAGACTCCACTGATCCGAAACGAAACAGTTCTGTATGATTTTGTTGATCAACATTATGCGACTATTTGGAACGAAGACTATTGGCCAGCTTTCACGTACGGCGGATGTAACGGCTTCGTTGATGTTCCGACTAATCACTGGGGACGGTTGGTCGCATCATTTTCTGTTCAGCATTTGCTATTGTCAGCCACTATCAGAAATAATCGTAAAAAATCGAATCTGTAAAAGAGCATTTTTTTAATTTCAAAATTCCGGTGTTTCGGATTGAGCTTCAAAACTCTTCGGCCGATGCCGAAGTGAAAATTTTCGAAATTTAACGAACTTCGGTAATTCCTGAGAATTCACAAAAAAGTCTAAAATGTGCAAATCTGCGGGTTTCTGTCGAAAGTTCCGAGAACAGGGGTAGGATCGAAAGCCCTCGAAACCTCATAAATGCCGGACCCCAATATAATAATACAATTGTTTCAAAATTGTTCACAGTTTTGGTCGATTTTTTGATGAAAAAGTATTTTAAAAGTCTGTGAACAAATATATATTCATTTGCATGATGCCGAAAGCATGGAACTTTTTACAGTGGATCTTATACTTATGCTCTAATGATGTATTTTCCATCTTGTGAAAACCAATCCACCGATTCAAGGCAGTCGTATACCAAAAGTTCATTGGAATACCAAAACAATGATAGATAACGAGGATATGTACTTCAATTGTTCCGTAGGTTTGATTTTTACGCATGTAGCAAGAGAGACTGCACATTGCAATCCATCATTAAGTCATAATATCGCTTCATTGGTGTTATTCATTACGTAACCATCAATTCTGTTGCTTCCCCTGCTTTTAGAAGTTGTATATTATTAAGCACTCATGTGGTTTCGGGAGCATCCGGTCCCACTCCTGTCCCCCGAGCCCCTTGTGAAAGAGATCTGGGTAGTGCGGTGGAACGATCGGCAGATTATGCAACTTTTCATTGCTATATGGAGATATTCATCATCCTCTGCTGTTTTAATTGAGGATATTAGCCATGCGTACTTACTTACAATTAGGAGAATATATATCTATACTTCATTATATATTGCAGAAGATAAAAATAACGCTCCGTTTAGAACAAAAAATTGTACGATGTTACAGTACATCCTTTTAACACAGATGAACAACTAAGACTTCAGTGAAACTGAGTGAACGAAATTTCGGTTCGGTCGGGATCCGAATCGTTTTTTTTAAAGATTCCGATATTCCGATCAAATTTCATCGATTTTCCCAACAAAACTTCGGTCGTTCACCATCAGTGCTATAGATACAGGCATGTGAAAGCTTAGAAAAGGATTACTTCAATGAGCACTTAGGAAGTGGTAGTCCTCGTCACTTAAGCTTACAAATGCATCGTTAAGACCGCTGAATATTGGTGGGGACAAAAATGAAGTGTGGAACAAATGTTTCTTTGCGGATCAATGTGAAACGATGATAATAAAGCAAATGAATTACACTTCAATGTTTATGGAAGAATATCAAGGAATTGCAAAGTTCAGTGTGCTATGGCATTGCCTAAATCACGACTCTCTCAACGAGCTGTATGACTATGACAAGGTTGTCCTTTTGTTCGTCGATCAATTACTCCAATCGCTCATTTGTGCTTGATGTCCCATAAAAGGTGTCTAAACAAAGACATCGCTGCTCATGGAAAGTCATAGTGATTCTAGACAAGCACTTATCAGAGCATGAGCTAATATTCGAATACAGATAGAGTCGAACCTCAACTGACAATTGAATTCATGTCGTTGAAAGCCTTAGGTTCGAACGTATCGCTTTTATCCCGCTGCATTTGATAAAATATTCGAGTAAAAGCGTGAGCAAACGAAATGAAAACTCCATTGAGGGATTACATTAACGGAGCCATACCTTACAAGCAAATAGTTTGTGAATTTTTGCTCATTCATTTAACAAAATAGTTGAACTTTTATGATAAAAAATTGAAATTTCACGAGAAGATTTCTTAATTGTTTGGTTTTGCAGTTATTCGCTGACTTCTTCCGTCGATTTCAAGCGTCTCTTCAGAACAGTTTCATTATTCTGATTGGCGATCACGGACTTCGTTATGGTGCTCAAAAAGATGAAGACGTTGGGAAATTTGAAGATTACAACCCAATGCTCATGGTCGGTCGAATCTATCGTGTATCATCCACTACACTAATTCATGTTTTCATTAGAATTATGCACATTTGCTAACGCCGTTTCAATCCGTCAACGTGAATACAGTATTTTATTAACTTCAGATATCAGTTCCGAAGTTCCTACGTCAGAATGATCAGCTAATGAAAAACATGCGCAAAAACGCTCGTCGACACACGTCAAATTTCGATGTTTATGCAACACTCGTGGATATTGCAAAAATCGGCAAACAGAATGCATATCAGAATTGGGATTACCATGATTTCAGGTCAGTTGTGAACATCGATCCATTTTAACAATCGAATTTTCAAAATGTTTGCAATCAAGTCCAGATTCGAGTTAAGGTGAAGGGAAAAGAGGAAATTCCAGGATGGATTTTGGTGATGTGCGAGGAGGACGTGCGATGAGCTTATTTAGACCAATTGCATACGATAGGTAATTATTTTATAACGCTTCAAGTAGGTTGGCTCATGATTTTGTTTCATTCGTTATACTGCTCTCTCGCCTCTTCACAAGTGTCTCAACTTCCACTGACATTAAGTGAACTATTGGCACAATTGAACTGAATTGCTCGTTGAAAGTTATAGGCGTGAGTGCTTTTTAGAAATGTTGAATGGTGTTTGAGAAACTTATCGTGATGTTTGAAGATCATGTGAAGAGATGGAAGTGGATGAATGGTACTGTTTATGTTATACGTGGAAAGATGTCATGTTGGACAGCGATCGTGTTCAACGAGCTGGTCGAACTGTTATCGACACTGTGAATCGCTTCCTCGAATCAGAAAATATTTCAAGTATTTGTGCGAAACTCGAATTTACAAAGGTGATTCATTGTCGGCTGCAAATTATGATTTCTTGTGAACATTTTTCGCAGCACTGCAATATTTCATCGTCTATCTATTTTAGACTCTAAATGACACACTTCTTTTCGTTAGAGTCCCAGCTATCTTCGACATTCCAGGTACTTTCGGCCAAATCGCATGTCAGAAAGGATGTTTTGATTGTTGCTTCAGAAGCATCTCCATCGAATGGTCAGTATGAAGCGCTCGTTAAATTCGAAAATGATCAGCTAATCGTCGTTTCAGAGGTTTCCAACTCCATTTTTGCCAACTCCTTCAAATTTCACAGCAATATTCGATTCTTATTCCAGTTGAATAACAAATAACAAAAGCAACTTTTTATTTTTGTTCAATTCCATGTGATCGCCAGCTGTTTTCGTTAAAAACACATTCATAGATAATTGTATGCGAGATCACTGAAGTCCATGCACTCTTAAATTATCTATATAAATTGCAAGAATGATCGATGAAAATTTCATTCGTTGTTGATGAATGAAATGATGCTTTCAGATAACGCGCAACGATGAGTACGGCAATCAAGGTGACTGCGCTTTGAAAACCAACTACAAGACCGTTGTGCTACTGTTTATATAGCACTTCTACTACTACTACTGCTGATATTACTACCGATGGCACCAACTAATATACTAGCTCCCCTTTTCCTACCAATGATATTCCTTTTTAGCAATAGTACCTCATTCCCTACCCCTATTCCTACAACCGTTACCCCCTTTTCTGAAACCAACACCTCTTACCCTATCACAACACTAGCATCGTTCTAAATATTCTCATTAATGATATTTCTGCCACGAAGCTGTCTCAATCAACCGAAATTCCATTGAACTTGTCAACTGAACAGTAGATGCAGTTACAAATTCTAACTGTTGACATTAACGATCGCATTTTTGACGAAGATTGTACAGTTCAACGTTGCGAATAAACTCATTATTGCACACTAGAAAGTATCCTCAACACTTCGTTCCTTTAACCGTTTGCAAGGATCCACTTGAGTTTGAAAAATACAAATTGAAGGCAAAATTAACTCCGTTTCTGAGAATTGACTTCATTATGTGCGCTTTGTTTACAATCGTAGTTGAATTTGAATGAAAAAGAAAATCGAATACCACGAACACAAGCGCCGCAACAGCTTTGCATGCGAGGAAACGAATTGAACTTGACAACACTTCCGGGGATTCTGATTGAATGTAATCCTGAAAATATTCTGAATATTCTGAAATTTGCAGCTATTTTGAGAATATTCTGCGCATATTCTGAAGATTCATTCAATCCAGCCGACATCTGCAACTATAGTGTAGTTTGTACTAAAAGCCCATTCGACTCGATGTTTCTGAAACATTTCATTTATTTCCCATTTGACCTACCCAGTTTGATGATGTTCAGTAACTGCTCACATCACACCCTAAATTTTTCTTCTCTCAAGTATCTCACATTTCTATAGAGACGTCACGTGGACTTTCTGTAACGCATTGGTTAGCTCGAGCAAAGCACTCAACCAAGGTGAAAGAACACGCGCTACATGACGGTGGACAAGACCGTAACGAAATATGCGCGTAGATATGAAGTTTTCCATATCAATATTGCGATTATTATATATTGCGATTATTACACTCTCCTATCATTGTTTAACGGCAATATGAGAATTTGTTGTTTATCAAATTGTCCTCTTTGATGTACAGTTTGATGAAACATTGATATTTACCATTGCAGGCATGTTTTTCTCCCCTTTGGCCTGCCACCCTATTGCTTTGAGGTGTGAGGTAATGCCATATCTTGATGGAGTGTCAAGAAATCGGGTTTTCACAGCGGAAAACAATCTCGCATCAGAACAAACCAGTGAACCAGTTCAAAGTGATCGTCATTAGCAGTGCTATTTTTCCGTTATTTTTGTGATTGATCGGAAAAAAAGTTAACCCGATTTATTGACGTTGCTAGAAGGCACCATTCTCCAATAAGAATACCTGATGTTATAGAAAAGTATCTGAATGTTCGTGCTAAGCAGTTCAGAATGCGACATTCTGAACTGTTCAGCACAGACCTTCAGATACTTTTTGCATTGTTACTTTCAACGATGTTCTTGTCGTGATTCCGAATGACGTTTATGATCGACCATGAACGACGCCGGTCATTTTACGATCAATTTTACAAATAAGTTGAGGTTACTAAAGTTCCTTAAAGTTTATCGATTTTGTTCCATACACCTGGGACTGTTTTTAGTCGACCAATATTGATCACCCTTGCGCGATCATTTTGATTTTCGAATGCGGATAACAATTTGAATGATAACAGCTTAGTCGCATTTCCTCGCGCAACATAACGATCATTTTTCATTGCACTGTAAAGAACTGTCTGATCATTTCCATAAACAGCAATCGTTGTTCAATCGTTTCGCCGTTTATACCCGTTCAGTAACTTGTGTAACCAAACGTTGAGTCACTCAATTTATTGAATTGAGCAGTGTTTGAATGAAACTCTAATCAACATTACATAGATGATGATAAAGAATAGTGCTCAATATAAATGAATAGCTACTAAAGCCTTGGAAAAGTGGAATGGGGATGAAGTGTTACATAAGTGTACCAAGACAGTAAGTGTAGTTTCGACGATGCTTTCATTCAATCGCAAGACAATGATCCATTCAATTGATCAATTCAGACAACATGAACGCTTCCATGAAACCTGATGAAGCTGTGACTTCATCGAATACATCCTATCTGCTTCGTGCATTCTCCAACGTTTTTCAGTGCTCTCATCAGGAAGCTAGAATATTTTTCATTTACAATTAATTGCTCCCTTCCAAATCTTTTTTCATTAACATCTTTTTCGGTCCTCCTTATATCTAGATATCATTGACACAAAGACTATCGACCTTTGAAAAACTACTAAGGTGATCGACCGTTCATGGCTTGAATAATCGATTATCTCGCAATGTTAAACCTTCGAAATTTAACTGAATTCAATACATGTTTCGTTCGATTTCCGACGACTAATAATCACTACGTGTGTAATCAACGTTTTTTTCGAACCAAAAAATATGTAATTGAGAATTCTATGCTCAGCATACCCAACATTCTGGAAGAAAGCGACTGAGGAGGTGAACGTCCGGATGGTTCCAGCGGAAACAGCAAAGTTCCATCTCCTGTTGATTCTCTTGTCATTGAGGTACTATTCGTATTTTGCATTTTTCGAGTAATCCCCGCGAAACAGTGCAAACAAATTTGATCTCAATGTATGACCGTTGAACAAGAATGATGAACTTTCGATTTCTGAACAGCATTCCTAATCGCAATCTTACTACACTGATTTTGGAATTTTACGCGCTCAAAAGTCATCATATCACGTTTTGATTAAACATGTAACGAAAAAAAATTAGGAATTGGAATTGGTGTTTTGATTGTGTCTTTTTTCGCTAATGTAGCAAACGAGTGCTAAGTATTGAATTGTGATACGCGAAGAATGGTGTCAAAAGATGATCATTATTATTTGAAGCCAGATGAGAAAACAATTAACACATTCAATGATTACGATGAGAAGGAAGATCGGTAATAATATGATGCAGGATCTGAATGCAATTACTCTCAGATATGGTTGATCGTTGAATTAGAGGTGGACTTCGAATAAGATTTAAGCAATGAATTGGTCGAGTAGCGAATAGTACAACTGACGAACAAATCACGATATAATGATGAACAAAGTGCACAATAGTAGAACGAACCACACGATATCGTACGAAGCAGTCAAACTAAACATTTTCTTGTGTGTGAACAGTACAGCATAGCTGCTTTATGTGCATGTGCTTCAATCTTGTGAGATGATAGATAAAAGATGCATAATCGAGATAATACTCTAGGCACACAGCTATTACAAATCGATAGGATAAGGATTAAATTCCAGTCGTTACCAATCAAAGCTGAATCATACATCATATATCGATATTACAATATTATCTTATTGTACAAGGCGAATGTTAGAATCAAATATGCAGTGTTGGGCGCGCTATCGAAGAACGATAGCCCGCTATCGCTATTCCGCTATCGAAAAGACTTCCGCTAGTCCGCTACCGCTATCGCTATTACCCACCGAATCGATAGCGGAGCGCTATCGCTACCGCTACTGCTATCGCTATCGCTATCGCCTACTTTAAAAACCTCATTACACCACTATATGATTCAAAATTTTCATTAATCAACACGCATTTTTGAATTAAATGTGAGAAACATTACGAAAGTAGATTTTCACGAGAAAATAAATTTTATTTTAAGACAATAGGACATATTTAAACATTTAAAAAATTTAAAACAATAGAACACAAACAACATTAAAACAACAACAGCATCATTAAAAAAGGCCACAACAAAACATCTTAACAGCAAAAACATCATCGAAAATTTATCAGTCACTTTCGAAAACTATGTCAGTGAACCGAATGTCATATCAATAGGTTTGGTTAACAGCATATTGTGAAAAAACGACAACAACAGAAACATACAAACTATATCAGCACACCGAATATTATATCAATAAATTTGGTCAACAGCATGTTATATAAAAACAACAATAACAGACACACATAAACTATATTAGCACATCGAATATTATATCAATAAATTTTGTCAACAGCACATTATGAAGAAACAACAGGAACATAACAAAAAACCGCAACAGTATTATCATCAAAAAATGTTCTTCGTAGGGTATTGTCACAAAAAGATCCCCTTTTTCCTGAAGTATCATCACCAAAAATCCCCTCCTTCCTAAAGTGCCACTTTCGAAAACTACCTCACAATCAGTGAGTCGAATGTCATATCATTAAATTTGGTCGACAGCATGTTATAAAAAAACAACAACAGAAACACAACAGCATGAAACACAACAGTTCAACAGTGAAAACATTATCAAAAATTATCATCAAAACAGCGCCCAAAATGCTCATAATTTCTCGTTTCCTTTGATAAACATCAACATATTGAATAATCCATCGGAAATTCTCGACCGCTTCGCTCGCATGATATCCTTTCCTAGCGAAAACATGCGTTCTACTGGTGCCCCAGAAGGCATGCCTGTGTTATATCTGAAAATTTTAACTACTTGAAGTCATGCTAGAGGCAGTGTTGGGCAATAGCGCGCTATTCCGCTAGTCCGCTAATAGCGAATAGCGGAATAGCGATATCGGAAGTTCGAGTGAATAGCGGAATAGCGATAGCGGGAACGGCGCTATCGCTGTTCGATAGCGGGCAACTTCCGCTATATTCCGCTATCTTCCGCTATCAGTTTATTTACAAGTGAATGTATAGTCACTGAGATGCGTAATCATTAAGATATCTAAATTGCGATGTCTAAGTACATATTTGTGCTGCAACGCTCCACTGAATTCGATCTACTGAGCTCCTGCGGGCGATTCGAAGTTGAACATTCAATCGTAGTTCGCATATTTTCTTTTAATGCTCCCCTATCATCTCGTTTCAACTCATAACATTATGTGACTCTTATTGATTTCAGTGGTGCTGCGAGGAATTTTTCTTCATTTTCATTTTTTCATCCAAGCTTTTTTCCGTTTTCTTTTTCGATCGTGTTGATCGTTATGGAACCAGTTGGACGTTGTCACGCATGCCAATCGAGGTAGAGATCCAAATGAGTGGATTGCTTTCCGATGATAATTGCACTTTCCGATCTTTCTCCCAACGCTTTTGCTGTTGTGTTTCTGGGGATGACGACGGTGATATGTCGTTTTTACAGCAAGATGATGAAAAGCGATAATGACGGGCAAGAACTCAATGTGGAGTCACCACCTGGCCCTTGGAAAAGTTTGATTGAGTATATGATTTTCAAGAGGGAGGAAAAGGACAAATATGTAGTAGAGTGCAAGGAGTGTGTGCCAAAAAAACCACGAAATAAGTTGTCATAAAAGAGCAGCATGTTCAATGTGAAAAATCATTTTCAAAAGAAGCATCCCACGAAATATGCTAAAATAGCCGATGCAATAAACAGTGCGTCTAATAGATGGAGATCAGGTCCACATATTGTTGGTCATACTTGTTTTAGCTACTTTATAATGTTTTCCATACTTGTTTTAACAATACTTGTTCATCACCTATTGTTTCTACTTCAGATATTAATACCTCTAGCATGACTTCAAGTAGTTAAAATTTTCAGATATAACACAGGCATGCCTTCTGGGGCACCAGTGGAGCGCATGTTTTCGCTAGGAAAGGATATCATGCGAGCGAAGCGGTCGAGAATTTCCGATGGATTATTCAATATGTTGATGTTTATCAAAGGAAACGAGAAATTATGAGCATTTTGGGCGCTGTTTTGATGATAATTTTTGATGATGTTTTCGCTGTTGAACTGTTGTGTTTCATGCTGTTGCGTTTCTGTTGTTGTTTTTTTATAACATGCTGTCGACCAAATTTAATGATATGACATTCGACTCACTGATTGTGAGGTAGTTTTCGAAAGTGGCACCTTAGGAAGGAGGGGATTTTTGGTGATGATACCTGAGGAGAAAGGGGATCTTTTTCTGGCAGTACCCTATGAAGAACATTTTTTGATGATAATACTGTTGCGGTTTTTTGTTATGTTCCTGTTGTTTCTTCATAATGTGCCGTTGACAAAATTTATTCATATAATATTCGATGTGCTAATATAGTTTACGTGTGTCTGTTATTGAAGTTTTTATATAATATGCTATTGACCAAATTTATTGATATGACATTCGGTTCACTGACATAGTTTTCGAAAGTGACTGATAAATTTTCGATGATGTTTTTGCTGTTAAGATGTTTTGTTGTGGCCTTTTTTAATGATGCTGTTGTTGTTTTAATGTTGTTTGTGTTCTAGTGTTTTAAATTTTTTAAATGTTTGGATATGTCCTATTGTCTTAAAATAAAATTTATTTTCTCGTGAAAATCTACTTCCGTACTGTTTCTCACATTTAATTCAAAAATGCGTGTTGATTAATGAAAATTTTAAATCATATAGTGGTGTAATGAGATTTTTAAAGTAGGCGATAGCGATAGCAATAGCAGTAGCGGTAGCGATAGCGCTCCGCTATCGATTCGGTGGGTAATAGCGATAGCGGTAGCGGATTAGCGGAAGACTTTTCGATAGCGGAATAGCGATAGCGCGCTATCGTTCTTCGATAGCGCGCCCAACACTGGCTAGAGGTATTAATATCTGAAGTAGAAACAATAGGTGATGAACAAGTATTGTTAAAACAAGTATGGAAAACATTATAAAGTAGCTAAAACAAGTATGACCAACAATATGTGGACCTGATCTCCATCTATTAGACGCACTGTTTATTGCATCGGCTATTTTAGCATATTTCGTGGGATGCTTCTTTTGAAAATGATTTTTCACATTGAACATGCTGCTTTTATGACAACTTATTTCATGTTTATTTGGCACACACTCCTTGCACTCTACTACATATTTGTCCTTTTCCTCCCTCTTGAAAATCACATACTCAGTCAAACTTTTCCAAGGGCCAGGTGGTGACTCCACATTGACTTCTTGCACGTCATTATCGCTTTTCATCATCTTGCTGTAAAAACGACATATCACCGTCGTCATCCCCAGAAACACAACAGCAAAAGCGTTGGGAGAAAGATCGGAAAGTGCAATTATCATCGGAAAGCAATCCACTCATTTGGATCTCTACCTCGGTTGGCATGCGTGACAACGTCCAACTGGTTCCATAACGATCAACACGATCGAAAAAGAAAACGGAAAAAAGCTTGGATGAAAAAATGAAAATGAAGAAAAATTCCTCGCAGCACCACTGAAATCAATAAGAGTCACATAATATTATGAGTTGCAACGAGATGATAGGGGAGCATTAAAAGAAAATATGCGAACTACGATTGAATGTTCAACTTCGAATCGCCCGCAGGAGCTCGGTAGATCGAATTCAGTGGAGCGTTGCAGCACAAATATGTTCTTATAGTTAGACATCGCAATATTGATATCTCAATGATTACGTATCTCAGTGACTATACATTCACTTGTAAACAAACTGATAGCGGAAGATAGCGGAATATAGCGGAAGTTGCCCGCTATCGAACAGCTATAGCGCCGTTCCCGCTATCGCTGTTCCGCTATTCACTCGAACTTCCGATATCGCTATTCCGCTATTCCGCTATTCGCTATTAGCGGACTAGCAGAATAGCGCGCTATTGCCCAACACTGCAAATATGTGATTTTGATTTGAATAGACACATACTGAAATAAGTGATTTGGATTGATACATATTGAAATTAAGACATTGATATATTGAATGAATTTGAATGTAACTGAATAAGTGATACATTGATATATTGAGATAAGACAGAATATATACAGGCGTTGCGATTTCATGCCTGGGTGATTCATCGCTGTTTGTACTTTCGCGATTTCTGTCGCGACAACTCATGAACAAGTAACGATGATACATATTCTGATTGTTCATCCATTCTTGTTCAACTCAAACAGTTTTCCCAAATAATAACTTGCACAGACACACGCACTCCCAAAATCGAAGTCATTCTGTTGTTCTAGTTCAGTTCAAAACTCGTCCTCAGTATATCAAAGTTATCTTATCAGGATAGCGACCGCCCTACCCAACTGTTCATCAGTACCGTTGTCGATGTCTAATGAAACCAATTCCTATGAGCTGTTGCCTGTTGTTGATGAATCACTGACAACAATGTGCGGAATACATCGTCCGCAGGATTGTGATCCAGATGATAAGATTGCTATCCTCATTCCATATAGGTGATGAATAGTTGTGACTTCTTTATTTTCAATTACTATAATGATTTTTGCTTAGTTCATTTTTCAAATGATTATTGGTAGCAAACGAAACTGGAACATTTTGAAAATATTTGTGTAGTGATAAACTGATAATGGACGATATTCTTTGAACATGTATTCTTTCGATATTAGTGTGGAGGTGATCCATTCTTCTCCGCAATGGGAATTCTGTCCTGATCAAGTGATCACATCCAAGAATGGTTAGAAAGAAAATTTTTACATTTTCAGGAAACAACAAGTTCAACTACAAATTCTCGTCAGTTATCTGTTGGAATTTTTTAGCAAATACCGAACGTATTTCGCAGTTTTCATCATAGAACCAATTGAAGGACAGCCGAGTATCCGTGTCCGTGCAAATATTTTACGTTGAAGGAATAATTTTATTCATAGACTTCGAAGAAATCAGTGGTCCAAAACATATCACCAGTCAGACTGTGGAATGGCTTAGGTGAAGGGGCACTGCGGATGGTTTCTGAACGATCAAATTATTGTTCAAACTTCTCAACAGAACACCTCATAAACAATTTACACGTTTCAATCTACTGCCGTAAATTTCTTAGGTGCTCAACCGTGGTAAGCTCTTCAACATAGGCTATAGTCTCGCGAATACCATTGAACACTGGGATTGTTTCTTCTTTCATGACGTCGATCTGTTGCCAACAAAAAATCAGCTACCTTACAAATGCCCTCGAAACGGCACTGTACAACACTGGAGTAGCGTTATCGATGATGGCGACTTCAAGTAGATTTCCGATTCCCTACTGATCATCGCCTTTACAAAATGAACTGTAAATTGTGGAAATGTGTTATTGTGACACAATAACAGTGAGATGTGCTCGCGTCATTTATGATCGCACATTCTGCAAAATCTTTTTTCTGTTTCCATCCTCCCATCGGGCATTACTGGAAGCGAAAAATGAAATGAAGCAACTGAATAATAATGATAAAGCACAACCATCACCGCATACAATGAGATCTGTCATTCGTCAGCGATCGAGCGTTTTATTTCGATGATGTTTAATTAATTGCATGAGTCAGTGAATTGACGATGATAATTGATCGTGATCATAAGCAAGTCAGTGCATTTCTTCAAAGAACATAGACTTTTGTTTAGTGTAAATTGATAGTTTAGGTAGCATTTAATCATCGGTCTTTTCATTTGGTGAATTCCTTCTAAGCAATTCAATTGCTTATCACAAGCGGAATTGTTACCAGCTCCGTTTCAGGTATACAGATTTTCAAATGAATCGTTCATTTCAGATTGCCATATGATGACTACATTGGTGGAGTAAGTGCGATGAACACTGAGGATTTTCTGAAGATTAATGGTTATCCGAACGAATTTTGGGGCTGGGGCGGTGAGAATGAATGTTTCAGCTATCGGTTGGCGTTTTCTCTCGACAAATTGTTCTTGGATCTTTTCTCGCTTGCTCAAACCCTCGTCGTTGTTTGTTGAATGACAGAAATGGCTAATAGAAATGGACCATTACCAACTAGTAATGAGATTGGTGAAGTTATCATTTGCGGTATCGATGGAATGATCAATCGACGCAATTAGAATTCAGAAACGAATGAAACTGTCATCCGATTCCTACGGTACTTCAGCTTTCAACAATATCAAAGTCCGGTTTCCAGCTGTAGGTCATGACTTCAAACACAAGAATCATTTAAATTGCTAAGCGTAACTCGAGAATACTCGAATTGGTGCTCGATATTGAGATTGAGATTTAGAAAGCAGTGAGCCGTCATCCTCAACCAGAATGCTTACTTGGAACTCAGGTTGGACGGACAACTGCAGACTGATCAAATGTGCATTGCAGTATTCGCAATTCCGGCCTGGAAGTTGTACGTGCTCCAAACAACACTAGTACGTATGTAGCGTTGAGACGTCAGACCAACGAAGAAGGAATAGAAACAAATCCGTTCGTTTTAAATATTGTAATTGATACTGAAAAACGTATTGATCGATTTTTTTCGCCCAAGATTGAATGCATCGAATGTTGTCGATAAGTTATCATCAAAATTTTCAGAATTCTTTGAACATCTTTAGCTATTCACAAGCAAGTTTTGGAAAATTTAGTGTGCGAAGTGAGATATTGGATACATTGGAATGCCCATTTGATTGATGAAGTTGATGTGTTCACATGTTGGTATGATATTCTGAATATATGGCAAGAGTTATGGATGCTCGATGGTCTCAATTCACTGAATTACCGGATAATTTCATTTGATCTATACAGACGATTTTATCACATATATGTGGATATTGAACCACTATCAGATATTTGTGAAATTTTGAAAAGTTAGTTGCGTTGCTGAGATAGCTACCTGTAACTTTTCATTAGTTGAACTTTTTCTAGAATGGAGTAAAATCAAAGGAATATATTCGATGACAGAGGAACCTATTATCATTTCTCTTCGTAGAGGACGTTACTTGTAAACGGGGTAAGAAAATGCATCTCTCCGACTGAAATTTTTTCGCTATCAGGAATGTCTCCGTTCTTGAAAAGGCGTTAAATGTTCTATGTTCTGTTAGAAGAATGAATTTTCGTTGGTAATTATCTTCAAGAAATGCATTTGCTCATTTCCTTAGGAAATCTAACTGCTGAGCAATTTGAAAGCAATTATTCCTCCCGAAAAATGCCCACGGTGCCCAACTACTCAATTATAGAGCATTGCGGTAGCTATGATCGACTTCCGACAACGAATACCCTATCAAATATGCCCCACGGTATGATAATCTGTTCAGAATTTAAAAAATCTTGATTACTTTGAGGGTCACACTTTTCTATGTCGTTTTTTTTTTGCTGCATTCGAAGACATTTGTACGGTCATTTTGGCATCCTATGAAACAGTGTCTGGAAAATTTCTTCAGTTCATTTGAAATGAATGATTTGAACGAATTTTGGAGCGCATTTCACGAAATTCATCATGATCGTAGCAGTTTTTCCATTCATTTGTAACACTGTCTCGCGATAATAATCGTAGGTACTCATGTTGAATTTCGCTTGATTTTTCTTCTATTCTGGACAATAATTCAGGAAAAGTGATAACTCTGATGGTATTCGTCACAATTGTTTCTTTCTCTACAGTGAATATGTTCTGCAAACTATTGCGAAGTACGTATGGTAAACGTTGGGTGCATAAAACGAAACGTTTCAAACTTTTTACAACAGAACTAATTTGGGAAAACAGTAAAGTTCAGTGCCTTCGAACACACTGATTTTTAGAAGGACATTATATGTTTGTTGTTCATTACACTTTTCTCTGGTAGTTTTGAAATGCAGAAGCGCATTTAGGTCACTGTTGCTTGTATTTGCTTGTATTTAGGTCGCTGTTTTTCGATTGATTTATTAATTTTTGCTGTAAGCGGCAAACTTTATGTCAGTTGCAGTCCACACGAAGTTTTGGTTCTATTTGAATCACGCATAAACTTGGTAATATTGGCCACACGTTTAATTGTAAACGTCAATAAAAATTTTTGCTCGCACCTGATACGCTGATAAGCAACGAACGTGCATAATTACGAGTCTAGATTGGGGTTTGCGCAGGGTTACGAGACCTTGGGATCCCGGAATTTCAGTTCTGATCTCGATCCCTGGATCTAAGTTTTGAAAAACCCCGGGATCTCGGGATTTGATAAAGTGGGTCAGTTTTTGTGAATTTTGATAGTATACCCATCTTGGAGCAAACCTTAATCATTCCCATTTCATTCACTTGCAGTCATTTTTGCCGTTTGCCCTGTCTCATTGATGAGTAGCCAAGGAAATAGACGCATGTCGGACGAATGACATGATCAACGACAGCTCGATGAATTTTTACGTAACATTTCATTCAATATTCAACTGATTGTTCTGCTCTTTATTTATATCACGCTCATCTGGATGCAGTTTTATGCAGAGTAATAAAGATAATCACATTTTCTAATGAAGCAGCAAAATTCAACGAAATAGTGAGTCGTTTCCTCCCATGCGATTTGTTCGGCTTCAATATTCCATCTGTTAATTCAACATTTCATTCAGGATTCACTGCAAGTCTTTTTAATTCGCTATTTGCAAACATTTTCAACTGACTGAAATGTACATAAATTCTCACAGAGTTAACTCATAGTGAGAATTCGTTGTCGAAGTGAGCAAAATTGTTCCATTCGAAATTATCTTAAGCTTGAATATCAAGTACATTTCCATGATTTCTAATCGAAGTTATCGAGTACGTAAGTACTCGGTTGTTCGACGAAAATCCATTGCGGATGTTTTTTTTTCACTTCAGTCTTTTCCTTTCTGTACCATCAAGTTCTCTCGTCAAAACTTTTTCATTCTTTTGTTAATAGTGCATAAAAATTTCGCTTTCATTACAATTCGTTGCAGCCACCTTTTATGACCTGACTGATGATAGCATAGAAATAAAATTTTTAAGAGCACAAAGCATGCAAGATAACAATATAATCCGTAATCAGAAATCAGAAATCAGGCTAAAACAAATAAAACACTCACATGGGAATGGATGAATTTAACGAACAATCAATTTATTGGAGAAAATTAATACGATGCTGAAATCCGATCAACTGCTTTCCTCGATCGGTTACATTCACAAAAAGTCCAGTTTTCCTGGCATTTTCTTAGACATGACTTTCGCCAGATAATCATGCGCGTCTCTATCAGCCATCATCTCATAGCGGGTAGACTAGCTCAAAAATGTTTTATCGCAAAAGTAATCGGAGTAGTTGACACATTATATCATTCCAACCGGTTGGAAATGTGAATGGTATAATAATGATGAAGGGAGTATAAATATAATGTAACAATTCAATCAGAAAATGTCGCAACAATGCAAATAACCACGGTACACGTTAGCTGGTGATCAATGAAATGTGTCGCGAAAAGCGAATGAATCATTCGTTCTATTAAATTTTTTCAACGTCAAAACTGATTGACTACGAGCTCATCGATGAACCGATAATAAAACCATTAAGAAAATTTAGCAAAACATGTCGAAACATCGGCCTAATGGGAAAGGGGTGGAGTCCTTGACAATCGAAATTGCATAAAAGGTCAACCGTCTGGTGCATAGATCATCTTTGGCTCGATCACTTGGATATTCTATATCTGGAGGCATTGGCTTCAAAAATATATTTCGGAAGCAATAGCCTAAAAATATATTCTGTTGACGAACGTCTCAAGTCGGTACTGTCAACGAACGTTTCATCTCAGTATTCTGTCAAAAATCATCGCAATTCGGTACACTCGGCATATTTCGGCGTTTATTTTGTATTAACACTGTAGTATATATCGAAACACAAAGCATTCATAAGGCACAAACACAAAAGGGAGGAGATCCTCCAATTAATATATAGAAAAGTTGAGTTTCATCATCCGAATCGATAGTGCATGATATCCGCGTAAATCTTATACATACACAGCTCAAGTACAGATTTAAAAGTTGATTTCACATATCGCTTTGGTGTCCCTTACGAATCGTCTCTCTCGCGCTTCTCTTTCGCGCTCGTCGCGACAGCATAGTTCAGTGATCAACATTATTGTTGTGTTATTGTTCCTTCATCCAGCGGTTCTCCCAAGTTTTCTAAGTGAAGTATTCCTCCGTTTCTTCAGTCCCCTTAAGGTTTTCTCCCTTGCAAGTGAATGTATTCGATGATGGTGAAAATTTTATAACCTTAACTCATGAATTTAGCCTAACGACAATTATAAACTTTAACAGCTTATTCATTGCAGTCAATGCCCTCCTCTACTAACACATCTGAAAATCAATTGTCAAAGATAACGCTAAATAGTCGTTCAATAAGAAATGAAATCACATTCAATCGAATAAACAGAGAGGAAATGTTAACATCCAAATCAGATTGTTCCCCTTTAAACCTCGGAACAAAACTAGGCATTATAGCGGCAAGAGTCTTGAGCATTAACTACTTTTCAAAGCCAACATCGAATGAATCTTATGCGAGATGTGTGTTGATGAACGCGTTCATAGAGCTGTTTGCTTTGTTCTTTGTTTGTTGAGAGTAGTTAGCTATAAATCGTTGCAGCGGTTTAGATTCGAAAATTGACGACAAATTTCCAACTGCGGATAAGTTCGTGCTGGCCACAGACAGGAATTCCAAGTTCTGCTATCTTGCAAATTTCTGATGAAAGGAAACGGTATGTCAACTCATCACCAGGAAAAAGTCAAATTCCACCTCTTTATCATACAATAGCATGATATCAACGAGCGATTCATCAATAATCATTTGCTGCCATTTGACCATTGGATGAGATTATCAAGCGAAGAACTGAACAGAAAATTTCAAAAATGTCGGAAAGAACGGTTTCTCAGGTGCGGAGTTGATAGAGCAGCGGTGCGTTTCCGTGGTCGCGCCTGTTTCCAACTGAATCCGCATGCTTGAACATGAACTCAACAGCCGTCGAAATCGTCACCCGCACGGCTCATCTGGTCTCATTACAACACGTGGTAGTGCACACCATCAAATGGTTTACCCAAACATGTTGGAAACGGACGATAAAACCCAATAGCCCTCATTAGGGCTGACTCAATTAACCCAACAATCCTCGTTAAGGCTAAATACTCAAGAAGGGAAGAAAGATAAATTGTATTCCAATTTGGAACAAATAAACGAAGCTCAAACTCAAATGAATACCCAACGATGCACTCAGCTGTTAAGCAGGAAGAACCATACTAATACAGTAACAGTGAGCTGTCGTACTTTACGCAGTCAACTACGTCAGTTCATGCTTAATAAAACGCTCAACACGCTGAACTCCTCCATTGCTTCTCTTCAAGAACGCTCCATTTGACAGCGATCATGCACGGTATCTCTCACTATCAAGCTCGCAGGCAGGTTTCTGAATCACCGCAGATCACAATATTCTCCGCGGCTCGACCTTGAACAACTACGAAACGCGAATCAGACGAGAATGACCTACCCTAAACTAGCAGGAACCAAAATGTCTCAGTTTAACGAGAATAAAGATGAGGATCTTAACTCCGCATCCTACACAAGAGCCGTGTTATCCTGTGCACAACAAGCCCTAACAAAACCGCCGCAGATATCAAGAAGACCATTCATTAGCACGCAGGCTGAGTATCTTGCTACGGAAGCCTGAACCCTTGGACGCAAAAAATCAGCCGAGGCAGTTAAGGTTAAGAGGGCTTTGCATAATCAACTGCGGAAGATTAGGAAAAGGAATGGGACAGAAGAGTCAAAGAGATGGAAGAACCGGCTACGTCCGGGAATATCAGATAACTGTACAACTTGCTGAAACGATACAGCGGGAAAACGAAACGACAGCCTGATTGTTTGGTTACTCCAGGAGAAGAGAGGCTAACAGTCGGTGAAGAATGCATGCAAGAATGGAGATCTCACTTCGAGACGTTGCTTAACCGTCCTGATCTACTATTCTTTCGTACACGCCTCCTTGCCAGGGGGTCAATGGAGTGATAAATTTCCATTCAACGCATTCTTGTACTTCGATTCTTTCTCTTAATAACTTCTGCGCTACGACAAAGGTTGTCCCATTATCACTTAATATGAGTTTAGGTTTGCCTCGCCTGGCTACGAATCTTCTGAAACAATTGATAAACGCTTCGACGGAAAGATTGCTTGCCACCTCGAGATGTGTTACCCTAGTTGTCAGACGTGTGAATAGACACACCCACCTGTTAACGAATATTCTCTCACGATCAAAGTTTATTTTTACGTTAATTGGTCCGAAATAGTCAATTCCTACGTTTTCAAAGCTCTGAGTTATTCTTATTCTTTGTGGTGGTAGGTTAGGAATCTTTGGGAGTTTGAAGGGTTTTGCCTTCCATCTACGATATTCTAGACACCTTCTCTTAATAGTCTTTTTTACCTTTGATCTACCCTTAGCTATCCAATATTTCATTCGAATTTGACTCAAGGTATGTGCTGGTCCTGCATGCATTAATCTTTCATGATGGTCTACGATTATCATTTCTGTTACGACGTGAGATGGAAGGAATATTGGAAATTTCGTGTCCCTTGGAAGATCGGAGTATGTCAATCGCCCACCGCATCTCCATATATTATCTGTATCTTTGAACAATTCCCATCGTTGTTTCTCCCTCTCCGTGATGCATCTTTCTTGGATTTGTTTTATCAATACCTTTTCTGCTTCCTTGATGTCTGTTGCTTGAAGTGGAGACTTGAACCGATTTTTCACATTTTTTATGAATCTCAGAATAACTCCTACTACTTTAGTCAATTTTTTCCAACTACTGAATTTTGTAGGATCAACTATCATCTCAGCTCTTTGTTCGTCTACCTCTATGGTGACATTTGTATTGGTTATTGGGCTTCCGTTCACATTTCTTTCTTGATACGTTTCTGCTTCTTCAATTTCGTTTGCAATTGAGTCATCTGTCTTTGTTGTGATTTCCCACTTTGGCCAGTTGTCTTCGGATTGTCCCAACCACTCCGGTCCATGCCACCATTTGCCTTCTTCTGTTCTCTCTATCGATGACTGGAATCTTTGAATAGCCGCAACCTCCTTTTCCGTGTCTACTGGGTCCCTAATTCCCAATGTTTCCAATTTCCAAAATTGATCCACGTCTACCTTGTCGCTCTCGATTATGGAATTAGCGAAGGTAATGACTGGAGAGGAATTTACTATTTTTTCCACATCAACATTCCCTTTTCCTGCAATGATATCCCCTACTTTTGTTCTTACTACATAGAAACCGGAGGCTAACTTTTCGAATCCTTCAATTAAGTCGAAAAAGTAGTCCATTCCTATCACTATTTCGGGTTTTTCCCAGATGGTGGAAATGTTTAATTGTTGTTCACCTTTCTCCTTATCGCTAATCGCACCTTTTGCCACTCTTTCTAATTTTCTGGTCAGAATTGGTACCGTGGCGGCTCTAATTTCCTTCATATTACCTTCGGTCAATTGTAGCAACAGCTTCACTTGCTTTGAGTCATAGGATTTTGGTATCTCTTCTCCAAACACTGCAATTGATATGTTTTCCTTCTTTTCAGCGGTCAATTTCAAATCGTTGAATAACTTGTCTGATATGAATGTTCGCTGACACCCAGCATCGAAGAACGCAGTCGTTTCAATGCATCTGTGTATCTGTTTCGGGTTACACACTCGCACCTTTTTACATAGAAGAATCACGTTTTGGTCTACTTTGACCTCACTTCCATTCTTTGTGACAGTTGTTGTGAATGCTGAATCGTTTTTCATTTGTTTCACCTCCACTTCATTCACGACTTCTTTACACTCGCGAATTTCCGTGTTCTCGTGACCCGAAGTTCTCTCACCCTTGTTCTCACATAACGCGGAATTATGCTCCATCTTGCCGTAGAAGCATTTCGTTCACTTTGGACAATTTTTGGCGAGGTGTCCGGGAGCGAGACATTTAAAACACAACCCCTTTTTCACTACTCTTTCCTTGCGAGTTCTTCCATCAACATATTCTTGTTTGTCGTGTCAAAGTGCGGTCGTGTCAAACTTCTTCTCTCTCATTTGCATCTATCCATTCAACCATGCCCAACTTGTCTCTTGATGAAATTGCTTAAATTGATACTATCGCTATGGGAAAGGCACTTTACCCCCTTCAAGCAGAAATAACTGCATTCGGTGATCGCTTGGAGAAGATTGAGCACCATCTGAAATTAATTGAAGATCACCTCGTAAATTCGCCTAAAGAGACTACCCCCGCAAAATCAACAAAAGCCTGTTCGTACGCAAGTGTTGCCTCATCATCTTCATCTCCCGATCCTGTGGCTATTGCCATCCATGTAAAGGCTATTGAAGAAGACCGCATAAACCAATCACGCCAGAAGTGCTTGCTGATTCATAATATTCCTGAGCAAAATTCTGACACTGCTACTGAAAAATTCGACTCAACTATTGCAAATGACCTAGTAATTTCTGCAAGCGTCAAACGAAATTCTGTGAAGAAGGTTTTTCGCATTGGCCGGAAAGAATCGGATCGATCAAGACTATTGAAAATCGAGGCCGACTCCCTCGATACTTCGAAGACTCTCGTGCGACATTTCGGAAAGTTTCGCAACACTCGGGAAGGCCTAAAAGATTGCAAGGTTCGTCTGGATTATTCGGAGCCAATTCTAGAAATATACCGAAATGTATGGAAAACGGCGCTGGAGCGAAACACGAAAGAAGGTGTGATGCGTTGGATCGTGTCGGACGATGTAAAGCTCGTCGAGATCACGCAAAATCGACAGCCATACGAAACCCGTCGCGGAACACCCAAAAGCAACCAGAAGTTGGTTCGATTGTGAAGTGCGCTTTATCAAATTGCCAATCGATTAGAAACAACATTGATTTATTAGAATTTTTGTATTTCAATGATTTAGATTTTTGTTCTTAACAGAAACTTGGTGTAATGTAAATATCACTGACGGTATGCTGTCTCTATCACATCAGTATAATGTATTTCGTTGTGACAGAAAAGGTCGCGATGGTGGCGGCGTTTGCATACTTTCTCGTAAGCGAATTCAAGCTGCCTGCATGGTTCAGTCACATGACACCAGCCAAAATGAAAATATAATCGTTGACCTTTTCTGCGCATCATCATCCTCGAGGATTAGAACCATTCTAATATATCACCCAAATCACAGTAGTGTTCCATATGATTATCTTTCTGAGTCCATTGCTGATTATATTAATGCTTCTCAATTTCCATCCATCGTTCTCGGAGATTTTAACGCACCTCACATAAATTGGAATGATAACACCGCAGCAGATTATAACTGTAGAAAAGTACAACGAAATGCACAAACAAACTTTGCACAAACAAACTCACTGACACAATTGATCAACTCACCCACGCGGGAAAACAGTATCCTCGACTTTATTTTCTGCAATCGCAACGATGCTGTTTCTGATGTCAAAGTACGTGAACCTTTCAGCGATCACTGTGCTGTGTTTTTCAGAATTAATATCCAAAAACCCCGTTCCACTGACACTTCTTTCAGAAATTTCCGTTGCAGCGATTTCACCACAGCTAATTATATTTTATCAAATATAGACTGGTCTTCAAAATTCCACTGTCTTAATGGAGAAAAATGCTATAATGAATTCTTATCTGTTCTCATGTCTGTCATCGAATGTACGATGCCATTGAGCAAATGTTACAAAAGACAGTACCCAAATCACATTAAAAAACTTTTCAATAGAAAAAGAAATGTTTGGAGACTAACAGGAACCAGCATCGAGCACAAGAGAGTAAAGGACGTCTGCAAGAAGGCCATTAAAGTGTACGTTAAACAAAAGGAACGTAAACTGATCGAAAAGGGTAGGGTGCAATCATTTTATAAATACGTCAAAAGCAAGCTCAAAACAAACACTCAGCCGGCTGCCATTAAAAGCCCGGACGGAATGATGTGCTACGATATCGAAGGAAAGTGTGAAATATTCAATAACTATTTCAGTGAAGTGTTCGTTCAGGATAATGGTTCATTATCAAGTCTCTCAATTTGCACAGCTAGCCAGCTGAATTCAGTAGATTTTGACCCTTTCATTGTTGAAAAGTATCTATCTCACTTACCCAGCAAACTCTCTCGGACCCCAGACAATCTCCCCGCTCTGTTCCTAAGAAACGTTGCTACTGCTATTGCATATCCATTGTCTTTAATTTATAAAGCTTCGATTGTAACTGGCGAAATACCATCTATATGGATGAAAGCTATTATAGTTCCAATGCATAAAAAAGGAGGACGAGAAAACCCAACAAATTATCGGCCAATATCTCTGACAAGTAACGTGTGCAAAGTCATGGAATCAATCATCAGGACAAGAGTACTTTTTCATGCTAAATAATATTCACTCATCTCAGACTCCCAGTTTGGGTTCAGATCCAAAAGATCAACTTGTTCCCAATTGCTTTCAACGCTATCATCTTGGTTCTATTGTTACAATTCAAATCTCTGCACGGATGTGTTATATCTCGACTTCGCAAAGGCGTTCGATAAGGTCTCTCATGCAAAACTTATTCATAAATTATCACAGTATACTATCGGTGGAAATCTGCTGAAATGGATTACAAATTTCCTCACATGCCGAACCCAATGTGTTGCTGTCGAAAACTGTCTGTCCAGAGAATCAGCAGTAACATCTGGTGTTCCTCAAGGCTCAGTGTTAGGGCCGATACTTTTCCTGTTGTATATAAATGATCTACCAGAATGCGTGCGTATTCATTGCTCGATATATGCTGATGACGCTAAATTGTTCGTCACCTATAATCCAACCACTGTGAGGTCTCCTTTGCAAGAATCTATCGAAGAAGTTCACACATGGATAGAAGCGTGGCAGATGGAGCTGTCCATCGACAAATGCTCTGTTCTGTACATTGAAAACCACAATGAAAAGGTTTCGTATAACATAGGCAATCATGTCCTGAAAAGTGCTGATAGTATTTGCGATCTTGGAGTGCACATATCCGAAGACTTGTCATTCATAAAACACATTCATCACATTGCAACACTTACACATGCACGAAGTAACCTCATTCTCCTCACATTTAGCACAAACAATCCGCTCACACTATTCAAAGCATTCATCACCTACGTCCGTTCCATTCTCGACTACTGTTCCATCATATATTCCCCCATTGACGTAAATAATGTAAATATTCTTGAAAATGTACAGAGATCATACTCGAGGAATGTTTATAATCGTTGTTGTATCACACCATGCAGTTATATGGACCGTATTAAAAAATTTAATATTGTTACATTAGAACTGAGACGACTCCAATTTGATTTGATATTTGTTTATAAAATACTTCATTCTATGATCGATATAAAAATGGAATCTCTCTTTGAATACACGAACAGTCGCACAAGAGGTCACCCACATCGTTTAAAAGTTTCGGATTTAGCACCTACCGACAAAGTGTCTCAATTCTTCGCACATCGCATCATAAGCACCTGGAATGCACTGCCTCAAGAAGCAGTAGAGGCCAGCACGCTAGCACGATTCAAAGCACACCTCATGACACTATGTTATAATTTGATAAAAACTTCTCTCATTCGCAGCTGAAGTTCCATACATCATTCACACAGTTTCAATACCTAAATATTCTTGTCATACATGACCATCAACTGCATTATAACTTTTTGTCATTATTATCTTTGTCATTATAAATTTTTTTTGCTGTTATTACCATTTGTTTGCTATTCTTTTCTGCTTATTCAACTTACCCGCATGATGTCAGTGCACTCCGCCTTTCATGCTGTATTATTGCTTGTACATATTTCTTACTCAGCAATAAACAATCTATCTATCTATCTATATTCATTGCATTGATTGCTCCAGTGGGATTTTTCGCAGAATACACAAGTTCGATCCTCATTCTTTCCCTTTTCTCTTCTCTTTTCACTGATTGTTACGAACGCTGATGATTTGCTCGTTTCAGTTCTGATCGATTTTTTGTTCCCGACTTCGTTTCTTTGCGATGGATGCCCACATTGAATTGTTTATGATACGGTCCACCACTTCTCTTCTGATGACCACTTCATTGATATATTCGCCCAGTTTATTGATATCCCACTCAAGATCGCTTCTTTTCTCCACGTAAATATCGATGAGTAACCACTTCGGTAATTTTTCTTCCACGATCAATTCGATAATCGGATGTTTGATATCTTCGTTCATTGCTTCAAGCTGCCGGAGTATCCGTTCAATTTCGTTGATGGTTTGAGAGGGATTTTTTGGATCCGCATGACGAATTCTTTTCAACTCATCGTGGAGGGACTTTATGATGATTCTCTCATTACCAAACCGTTCCTTAAGTACACTTACTACGACCCTGTAGTTAGACGAAGTAACTGCATATCCCTCTACAACCTCATGTGCAAAACCCTTCAAAGCTACTCAGCAAATAATTCAACTTGTTGACGTCGGGGATGGGTTGTCTGTCCACCGCAGCCTCAAACGCTGACCAGAATTCCGGCCATTTGAGTATATTGCCTGAGAACATGGGTAACTCTAGCTTAGGAAGTTTGATGTTTGTCATATTTGCTTGCGTCGTTGGCTGTGTGTTTTGCTCACTTAGTTTTGTGACTAATCTGGCTGCTTTCTTTGCGTCTCTCTGCACTACATCGAGTATATCCCTAGCTTTATCTATGAGTTGCAACTAGTGTTCGTCGGGGAGCAATTTTTTGCACGGGGGAGGTATCCCCGCGGGGAGTAAATTGGACGGGGGGGTCCCGCGAAAAAGTCGGGGAGCAAATTGCGCGTAGGGAAGTCCCCGCGGGGAGTAAATTGGACGGGGGGAGCGCTCTCTGCGTTCCCCGCCGGGGTCCCCGACAGGGACCCCGTTCCCCGACGAACACTAGTTGCAACGCACCATTAGGGTGGGAAGCCATCTCATCAAAAATTGCGTTTTCTTTGGCAGCTTTGTCCCCTTCCAAATTACTTTTGAGATTGATCCATTGGGTGAGGTATTTTTCTAAGACTTCGATTGTCTTACTGACTTTGTTTGTGAAATCCTCAAATTCATCGATCTGTTCTTCGAGAAATTCAACCCTCTCTGGCTGAGGACTTTCAAGGTCCGGAAATATGAGACAAGGAACATTTCGCAAGTATCCAATCAACCTCCCCTTAGGGGGACCCATCGCTTGTCTATACGAACCTGACATAGTGTCCTTGAATCCCGGCTCGTGGCACCACTTTTGTCGTGAATTTCACAACAAAGATAATTTCTTTCCGGTTCTCGAAATAGCGTGATTGGTATATGAGATAGTGTGACAGGTTCGTAGTGCAACAACAATGAGTTTATTTCATGAAATTCAATCAACAATCGTTCAACTCTTTGGACTCATGAATTGATGCTGATGAAACCAATAGTATCAGTTTGAAGTGCGATGCTTAACGAAAATGAAACAGCAATGAGAAGCTGAACAGTATGGAATGCATTTGTATAATTCAGTTTGCTTCAAATCATTTTTCGTTTCCAGTAATACCAGACGGGAGGATGGATAGAGAAAGAAGCATTTGCAGAATGTGCGATCATAAATGACACGCGCGCATCTCAACTTTATAGGCTCATAATGACGGTATCCGAACAATTTGTCAACAACAATTTGTCGACAGTTTGTCTAAAAATACATTGCCTAACAGACGGTTTGTTTACTGGACATTTTGCCTATCGGGGTTTGTCTAATATATTACCATTTTGCCTAATGGGCGTACGAGATTGTTAGGGGCACCCGTTCAGAACATGTTGGGAATGTTCATCTGGTGGCTATTATTAGAACACTTGTACATATCAACGATGGGAATTTGATGGCTTCAATCGATATGAGGTTTTCACCAATGAAGGAAATGTGTTGTTTATGAATCCAAACATAATTCCTTGAAGGAGACTGCTGGAGCAAGCTTTTCATCAATGGTGATGAATATGGACTAGACGCGCTGTATCCTCTTGATAAAATTCATTGGTCAAAACCTGACATTGATTGAAGCCATCAAAGTTCCCAACGTTAATATGTACAGATGTTCTAATAATAGCCACGAGATGAACATTCCCAACATGTTCTAAACGGGTGCGCCGAACAATCTCGCACGCCCATCAGGCGAAATGATATTAGGCAAAATTCCCATTAGGCAAACTGCGACAAGCAAAATGTCCACTTGACGGACCGCCGGCTAGTCAATGTGTCTTTGGACAAACTGTCCGCAGTCAAAAATTTGCTGACAAATTGTCCGTTCACGCATAATAACACATATCCACAATCTACTGTTCATCTTTTAAAGGCGATGATCAGCTGCGAATTGGAAATCTACTTGAAATCGTATTCGTCGATGGCGCTACTCCAGTGCTGTGTAGTGCCGTTTCGAGGGCATCTGTAAGGTAGGTGTTTATTTGTTGGCAACATCGACATCATGAAAGAAGAAACAATCCCAGTCTTCAATGGTATTAGCGAGACTATAGCCTATGTTGAAGAGCTTACCACTGTTGACACCTAAAAATCCACAATAATAAGTTGAAAGGTAAAAATTATTTATTAGGTGTTCCGCTGAGATATTTGAACAATTATTTGATTGCTCAGAGACCATCTGCAGTGTCGCTTCACCTAAGCCATTCCACAGTCTGACTGGTGATATGTTTTGGACCACTGATTTCTTCAAAGTTTATGAACAAAATTATTCGATCAACGTAATATCTGCACGGGCACGGATACTCGCCTGTCCTTCAATTGGTTCTATGAGGAAAATTGCGAAATACGTTCGGGATTCACTCAAAAATTCAAACAGATAATTGGGAAGAATTTGTAGATGAACTTGTCGGTTTCTGAAATTGTACAAATTTTCTTTCTGATCATTTTTGGATTCGATCACTTGAGCAGAACAAGCCGCATATTCTATTCAGCCTTTTTGAATCACTTACCAGTTTTTTTCACTTATCTGAATACGAATCTGTCGAATTAGGATTTCAAAATGAGCAATTTTGAGGAGAAATTCTACATTTGAGGCCAGTTTAAAGATGTTTGCAGAGAAAACTAGAACACCTTTACACGGATGTCAAATAAATGATCCTGCGTAATTTGTTTGTCACCGCGCAAGTACTTTCAATATGCTCCTGTCTCGTTTGTTACCAATTATCAGTTCAAGAATTAAGTAAGGAAGAGCGACTTTAGTAATTGAAAGGAAGAGGTGAGTCGCAATTGTTTATCACCTATAAGGGATGAGGATAGCGATCTTATCATCTGAATCGCAATCCTGCGGAAGATGTATTCCGCACATTGTTGTCAACGATTCGTGAGCGACAGACAACAGTTCATAGGAATTGGTTTCGTTAGACATCGACAACGGTACTGATGAACAGTTGGGTAGGGCGGTCGCTATCCTGATAAGATAACTTTGATATACTGAGGACGAGTTTTGAAGTCAACTAGAACAACAGAATGACTACGATTTTGGGAATACGTGTGTCTGTGCAAATCATTATTTGGGAAAACTGTTTGATTTGAACTAGAATGAGTGAAAAATCAGAATACGGTTCATCGTTACTTGTTCATAAGTAATCAGGACGTGATATGAAGAGTTATGAGCGCGTAAGATTCCAAAATCAATGTATTAAGATTGCGATTCGGAATGCTGTTCAGAATTCGAAAGTTTATCATTCCTGTTCAACGATCATACGTTGAGGTCAAATTTATTTGCACTGTTTTGCGGGTCCAGAAATACAAAATACGATCTTAATCAATAGCACCTCAACGACAACTGAATCAGCAGAAGGTGGAATGTTATGGTTTTCGTTGGAACCATCCCCAATATGACTTCCTCGATCGTTTTCTTCTAGAATGTTGAGTATACTGAGCTTTGAATTCTCAGTTACATATTTCTTGATTCGAACGAAATGTTGATTACACACAGAGCGATTAACAGTCGTCGGAAATCGAACGAAACAAGTATTGAATCCAGTTGAATTTGGAAGGTTCAACATTGCGAGATGTTGGATTATTCAAGCCACGAATGGTTGATCACTTTAGTAGTTCTTCAAAGGTTGATCACCTTAGTCTCAGTGATATCTAGAGATCAGGAAGGCCGAATAAGATGTTAATGAAAATGACCTTGAAGGAAGTAATTAATTGTCAAAGGAAAATGTTTTAACTTCGTGATAAGAACATTGAAAAACGTTCGAGAATGCAAGAAACAGATGGAAGGTATTCGATGAAGCCACAGCATCCGCATGTTTGATGGAAGCGTTCATGTTGTATGAGTTGATCAACTGAATGAATGAATCATTGTCTTGCGATTGAATGAAAGCATCATCATGACTACGCTTAATGTCTTATCATAGCCTTAGAACCACTCCATCCCCACTCTCCCTTTCCGCGGCGTTAATAGCTATTCATGTACAATGAACACTACTATTTACAATCATCTATACAATGTTGATTAGGGTTGCATTCAAACATTGCTCAGTTCAATAAATTGAGTCATACAAGTTGCTGAACGGGCATAAACGACGAAATGATTGAACAGTGATAGCTGCTTAGGAAAATGATCAAACATTTGTTTACACTACGTTGAATGATGATCTTCATGTTGCGCGATGAAATGCGATTAACCTGTCATCATTCAAATTGTTATCAGCATTTGAAAATCGAAATGGTCGCATGAGGGTGATCAATATTGATCGATTCAAAACAATCCCTGATACATAGAAAAGAATCGATAGATTTTAGGGAACTTCACTTGCCTCAACTTATTTGAAAAATTGATCGTAAAACGACCGATATCGTTCACGATCAATTATAAAAGTCATTCGAAATCACGACGAAAACATCTTTCAAAGTAACCATGCAAAAAGTGTCAGTAGGTTTATGATAAACAGTTCGGAATGAGTAATTGCAAAAAAATCGACTATATCTGCACTCATCAAAGTTCTAACGCGAGAACAAATATCGAAAGCTTCAATCCCATCACCCACTGTCGCCGCTGGATTATATCAGCAGTATTCTTGCTGTTCAGTGCAATAGCCAGTTACCTAATATTAAGGTGTCACCTCAACCCGTACAAATTTTGCAAAGACCTCAACCCATATAAATTGAACCGAACAGACTACAAACTGAGGAATAACAGACACCGTTCCCACAGGCAGCAGCAAACTACTGGCATCTAGGAAACTGACTCATCCATGCGTCTGCTGCAGCGAAAGCAAAAGTGCCGTCGAACTGTCGCTACCTCGAACGAGAAATCCACTCGAACCTGCAACAACCACCTGAATATGGAACAACAGCCGATGCCAGATACCCGACTCGCCGCCTTTGCAGAAAACCGACCGAACCGTTCGACTGCTATCGCACTAGCCATACAAACCACCGGCAATCCCAAACTCGCTCAAACGGCCGCCGCAGCGCAAATAGCATCGGATTTCCAGTAACTTGTGATTATCTCGTTAAATCAAATTAGCTGGCGTTGTTTTGTAATTATTGTTGTTTTATTTGTTGATTCATGTTTAATTGTATTCATACCTCATTTCATCAAATGTTTTCGTTTCGTTTCACCTGTCCTGGATAATGAATAATTTTATCCGCTTCAAAAATGCATCACCCACGTCGCCGGGAGTGTCGCATGCTAGCGAATTAAGAATGTAGTAAACAGTATTCATTGATGCGACCGTTCTTTTCCTTATCTCGATTGCATTGAATAGTATTTGATAACATAATTGTTTACTGCAGTTATATAAAAACAATTCGCGCCATCCGTTCCCAATTAAATGTCTTCTATGGAGAGACAGTTAACCTCCGCCGTTCTCCTGCGGTTTGTCCATATCGGCGGTGTAAAAGTTCCAACGGAAACAAAATCGGTTGCTCTTCCTCCATCCCTCCTCCCTCAATTGTGATCGATTGGTTGGTCGTATCAACTGGTTGGTCGCACTTCTTCTGGCAGAATTTGAATTCTTCAAACATGAACTGAGAATTTTCATTATCTCAAATTCTACTGACACAGTAATAAGAATTGAATAAGTCAGCGGAGTGCTTCGCATATCGACAGTGATGTCTCATCTGGTGATATCTGGATTACTTATATTAGCGACATCTCCATTCCACATGCTTTCTTCAATACCGTTCCTTGACGCCTACTCTACTACTGTTCAGTTTCGCATTATGTTTTCAATTTTTAAGCCACTCCGTTCTGCTCTCTATACAAGACTGAAAAATTTGAAGATTTTCTGTTCCGTTTTCCCTGTCTTTCAACTATTTCATTTTTGCAAAAGGAAGCGGAACAGAGCAGTTCATTTGGAATAAAAACGTCATCAGTGTCGATGATGATCCAGAAACTAAAAATTACCTACAGAACAAGCGCGCATTTCCAATCAGGTAGTTTGCGTACTATTTTTAAGCAGTCCAAATAACTTCGATCTGTGCAGTGTCCAGCGATGTCTACATCATATTCATCCACTGATAAATAAACGTTTGAGAAGCATTTTGATTAGTTTTGCACTTGCTCGTGAAATATTTTGGTTGCTTTCTTACCAAGCTAATGCATTCTCCAATCAACGCAGAGTAACAATACGCGTTTATTGGGGAATACATTTGCTTAAACATGAGCTCTTGCAGACGATAATCCTAAACAATATGAGTGGCAATTATCGTCAACTGTAACAGACGTTGTCTTGAGGCTTTTGCTTCCTGTGATATCAAGTTTTCTTGTCAAAATGTTTCATTCCTTTGTTAATAGTGCATAAAAATTTCACTCTCGTCACAATTCGTTGCAGTCACATTTTAAGACCTGACTGATGATAACCTTGAAAAGACATATTTTCGAGCGCAAAGCATGCCAGATAACAATCTACTCCCTTATCCATAAACAGGTTAAACAAATGAAACACCCACATTAACATGGGAATGGATGACAGTAAAGCATGGAAATTGAATGATTATAATAGAATGAAACATTAGAAATATCAAATTAACGAATAATCAGTATATTGCCAAAAATTGATGCAATGCTGAAACGCAACTGATTGGTCGCTGGATCGTTTACATTCACGAAACCTACCAACTTTTGTCATTACTTCCAAAATGAGGTATTTTGAGGACACATTCTAAACATGAGGCCAGTTTGAAGATTTTTGCAGAGAATAACAGAACACCTTTACACAGATATCAAATGAATGGTCATCCATCATCAGTTTGTCACCACACAAGCACCAAAACACAAGTGCTTTCAAAATGCTCCAGTCTCGTTTGTCACCAATAATCAGTTCAGTCGTCCCCATGCCTGTGACTCAGTGTACTGAAGTGCAGGAGCCTACCAGTTGTTATGTCTGACTGGAACAACTCCAGTTTCTTGGTAAACGATTCAAGCTTTTCAACCATGAATACAATGGATTTGCCTTTCCCGTACATCCGAAGGTTAAGCTGGTTCAGATGACCAAAAATATCAGTCAAAAATGCCACATCGGACATGGATATTTCATCTTGTAGAAAGGCAAAGTGGTCGTTTGCAGTTCGACTCTTGCTTAGGCTCAGGAAGGCCTTGACCTCATCCAGTAGTGCTCTGAAGCGCTCCAGCGGTTGGCCTTTATTTAACCAGCGCACGTCTTTGGGGAGCTACTTTGCTTGGACTATTTCACGATTTTTGCGACAAGCCTAAGCCATGAAAGTGACATGTTGATAGAATCTGCATTAAGACAAGATGCAAAGAAAGAACTGCATGCGTACAAAATCTGATGCCTCTTAGAACAAGATATAGCAATGAGACTTCAACTAAATGGCATCAAACCGACATACATTTCCGAGTCATCTTTCGGTGCATCGCCAATGCTGTTGTGTATGAACACATAATGACAGTTGATCTCTATATAGTCAAATGTTGTGTATAAACACTTAATGGTAATTGATCTATGTACAGTCAAATGTCCAGTGAGCAGTAACGTATATAAACCCTGTTCATTGTTGTAAGATCAGTTGATAGTTTGTTCTTGTTGGGTTCTTGTGTTGCAGTTGTTTTCCTGTGTATCAAGTCCACGTCCATTGTTCTGTTGCATCCCTTAACCCCATATTGTTGTGTGCAATAAATACCTTGTTAACGTAGTTGTGTCGCATCAGAAGAGGACATAACAAATACAAATGAAGTCGTTTGAACTGTCGATTCCATGCGCTTCTGCATGCATAAAATCTTCGACACTCAAGCTGGTTTCCTTTCCGGGTAATGAAGGATCAATGAACTACACGAAAAAAAAAGCAGTCATTCCAGAACGGCAAACTTTATGGACTTGTAAGGGTCCAGTACAGAATTTCTAGTGTGCCAAATTCCTAGTTGAAAAGAGTGTTTGTATGTCCGTACCAATTCGCATTTATAATTGAAATTCTGGCAAGGTTAAAAAACCGAATTCTTCCAGCAGATAACTGAATAGCATTCAGGCAAACTCACCGGATCAACTTTACCCTGGATTTTAGAGGTAGATAACAGAAGAGACGAGAACGACGTATAGCATTTTGGAAATGCGATATCACATCAGTGTCGCTCTACTTTTTGGATCTGATTAATCTGTTTGCTGCACTCCGCTCATCAGTATTCAGCTGATGCTACGTTTAATTCCGATATTTCACAACCAACAATTCAGTTGTTTGCTTATTATCACCGAACGCATCCACTATCAAAGGATGTTTTGTTTGTCCGCACTAAAAGTGCTATTCACTTTATTTCAGTGTACTCATTTAATATTCATTCGTTCTAACTCCAGATTTACTGAAAACGCAGTGAGTGAGTGATTTCATGTCGTAAAGGAATGCCTACGATAAGCCTACAGTTTGTTATTCAGTCCAATGTACAATTACCCTCTAACTGGAAACGATGAAGTCGTTTGATCAGCAGTTCAGCTTATTTGATCGGCTTTTCAGAAATTTGTGAAAATTGTTTTGGACTAGTATAGTAATGCTCTTATTCGAACAATCCAAAACTGCATCAATTCCATAATTAATCACACAATAAACTGATGAATACGAGGCAAATATGAAGTGAAATGATTCATGTAATGACGTAATTCTTTACACAAATGTCACAATAATTCACACATACGTCATTTCCGCAAACGAGGTTCCGTGACAGTTTCTCAATCATCTCTTCAGTGGGTGCATTCGCAGAGGTTGGGATTCCTTTAATGAAGGGGACCCTTCGTAAGGGCAGGCGATTCGAACCATAACGTAGGCACTCCCCCACCTTATATTTCGGTAGGGATCTGCTTGAATTAACAGCACATGGTGCTTATTCCAAGTATGATTTCAATAAAAGTCTTATAGTACTTGCCCGTAATTTACGGGCTGACGCAAAGATGCGTCTGGGCGTGCACACGGCCCACATTCTCTTGATCTCAACGAGTTTTATGACGGTCTGATTCGCACACTACGAGAAGACTTCAAGAAAACTGCCGTTCGAACTTAATGAAGTACATAGGACACATGTAATTATACAAGAATTTGTCATGCTACAAAGAGTGAGCTACTCGAAGATCTTGTCGTCACCAAATATACACGGTTGGTTTATTAACGGCTTATTTTACATAAGACGCTCGGCATAATCATTTTCGCATATGCTATCATTCTCTCCGCCATACCACCATTTTCGAATATCTGACACTATCCGGTGATTATTCACTGTTTCATGCAGGAATTTGCATATATCACAAGTAAAATCCACGTGACAATCCTTTTCATATGTCTTTGTCCATTCAAAAAATCTGAAAATGGGAAATTATTTTGTGTTGCTATTGCGGCAATGATAGTAACTACACTAGTAACGACAAAGCAATGAAATGTTTCGACGGCTTACCTCTCATATTCAGTTCGATTAGCCATCAAATATTGCAGATATTCAGCCAGTTCCTTAGGTGAATGAAAATCGTCAGCAGCGATAAACGAATTATCTGGGAGGAATTTGTTAATGATTGATCTGTTCAGTACGATTGGTACGATCAGTTGGTTCATTCGACTGAACACTTTCTCGGTCACATAATCTTGACAAACACTATTCTCGAACGCCAAGTAGAAGTAATGATCTGCTGAAAACAGCTGTGAATTAGAGCTGGTAGCATTCATGAATAATGTTCACTTGGAACACGGTTTTATTCTCACGACGGTCTCAAACAATGAACGGCCATAAGTAATTTGGTGTCTTAACACTCTAGCATTTCGATAACTTTGGCAATAAAGTGTGCCAATGAAAATACTCAGGGATCATTTTATTCACCGATAGCCTTTTCAGCACTTTGCTGATCGATGCGCCTTCCAGAACAATCTCCATACTGGTTCACTGTGATGTATTTGGAAAGTTCTCCATAATACGTTTCACGTTTTGACGGCGTCTCACAGTGGGATACGAAAACCGTAACAGCCTCTTTCTTGTGAGCAGTCCGATTGAGCACCTAAAAGGAAGGTGGTTCAATTGGAAAACTGGTGCGAAACGTTCACTGCGCGAATAATGCAAAGAGGAAATGAAAAATCAAACTTCAAAACATACCTCCTCCCAACTCCAGACATGCTCACGAGTAGATGACTTACGAATGCGTTTCAAACGCCCATATGGAACCTGCACATCACTGTCAAGCCTTCAATTTCGCCTATAGTAATCTTTTTCGCAAAATTACATCTATGTGGTCCATTCGCATCAAAGTGATTGCAATCTGAGTTGATTTGTTTTTAGCTTATAACTTTCACGACTTATGCAGCAAATCAATTATTTGCTAAACACACACGTGCATTCATTAGGTGCATTATTTTACACAGATAAACTACTGTAATTTTATTTCTCACCTGTATGATAGAGACACGTTGAAGTAATCAGTTGGTACTGAGCTGAGACCACCTCCGCTGAGGGAAGGTGACTCTATTAGAAAGAATGCAAAAAACTGATGCGGTAATCGAACTGCTGGTAAATCATTTGCGTTGAGGTCCATGATATGAAAAATCACCAGAGGAGCATTTGATATGATACTGAAATAGATAGACATTACGAGGTGATTCACCTCTTCCGAAATATTGGGTTACTTTGAAAAGCGAAGCAGAAAGACTGAAGCAATTACATGATGAGGGACGACTACTGAAGGTGAATGGCGAGTATAAACTATAAAGCTATGTACGTCGGAGTCTGAATGGGTATATGCATGAAACAAAATATAAGATGAACATTATATAGACAAAACAAAGAAATTTTATTGCTGGTGATATCACGAATTGCAATTTTTAGCGGTAGGTGATATCCCATTTTTAAGGATGACTTTGAGTCGGTTCGCATGATCTCGGAAATATTCCTGTGAAGCCATAGGGTAATCAAAATTGGTCACAAATCAGTTGTTCAATTGATGACTTCAGTTAGATCACATTCTGCACCTTCGGTTGTTCGTCAGTATGCATTTATAGTCACAATGATTCACTTTTCCACCATTATCTTCGAAAAACTCCACGAAATCATGCCCCCAGAACGATGTCCACGTCAGAATTTGTAGTGTCTCATCAGAATCGTTCAACTGTAAAAGCATTCCATTTCTGCCTAATGATTAGCCTTTCTTCTCCACATTTATAAATTCCCTCAAAATTTTGCCTAAATTTTATCCAAAAAGCAATTAAGCGATACATGCATCATACCTTCAGATGACATGTATATACAATTATATTTACTATTCATTTATATATTGAGGTGGATGTATATTTTAAGCACGTGGAGCGTGGTTGTATGACACCCCGCCCGAGAAATTAGCGGTGAGAAATGTATTCCTTAAGAATAAGGGATCCGAAATCCGAAATATTCTGTGAACGTAACCTGCTTCGCGAAGAGAGCCGAATTGTTGAGTGCTTGATAAGATCGAATAAGTTGCTGAGTGTTATATAACTGATAGAAAAATATTACCGAAAGAAAAAGAAATCCAGTGAGCACGATCAAACACTTCTCGGTTGACATGTCCAATTGAATGAAAAACCAAGTCGGTGTTTCACTGAAATTCTGTGATTATAAGTGGAAGGAGACTAATTCCATTCATAAGCGCTCCATCAACCCCACGTTACTCATACGTATAACCTTATTCTTGATCATCTTGAGAATTTCTGTTTGTTGTCGTGCCGCGAACTCGCAATATCAGTTTGCCGTTCTTCGTTTTAAATTCACCTATATTACTTCGTATCGCTCCTGTTAATGCTCATCACAAATTTGCTCACATACACCATTCATCCGATATGGGGAATACCACATCATTCAATTCACATCTGTACACACATCTTCGTTTGTATTGTAGCTTTATCCTAATTCCTATCAATTCTGCAAAAATCACATGCATCGCCTTTACAAACACGTTAAGAGCGTAGGTATCATTTTTATTCATCAAAATTTCATTCATCCTATTCATCGCTTCTTTTTACTTGAAACATCGTTGAAAGTGTCGAAATGAAAATTCAAAAATTCTTGAACTATGAAATATGAAATTAAATTATTGAAAAAATCATGTAAGCAACCAAAAGCACGAAAATTATGAATTGATTCGTCAGTTCGTTTCGTTCCAATTCTCGCCGAGCACTTATCAATTTATTTGCTCAAGAAGAAATGATAGGAACTAAAATCAGACCAATCGATCACTAGTGCATGACCACCAAATAATGAATGATGCGTCAGTGAACATTGCAACGTTAGCTTATCAGTCCCTTTGAATAGACCTATCAATGCTTATCGAATAGAGCTATCGCTATGTGCTTGATTGCCTCAAATTTTGTTTGACCAAATTACTTCGAATGATAACTGAATCAATTCTGGTTGTAAATACCCAATCGCGGAAAATCATGTATAGAGCAGAGCAGTTTCGCTAGAATTTTTATCAAGACGAAAAAGGGCAAAATATCAACCACAAAGACAATTTCGGTTTTT
>JAPYMA010000294.1:0-16538 GCA_035041965.1 Anisakis pegreffii | reverse complement strand
TTATTATTGTTATTATTATTATTATTATTATTATTATTATTATTATTATTATTATTATTATTATTATTATTATTATTATTCGGATGTGTTGAATAAAGGTTTTCTATGATTAGGTGTAAGATTGTATAGGGAAATATTATTATTGTTATTTCGTTGAATAATCTGTTCGATATTCAGTTATATTTGTGTGTTTTGTGGTACTTTTTATTTATTTTTGTATTATTTTTAATTTTTTAAACGAATTTTGGTACATTTTTACGAAAAATATTGAAAATTGGGCGGATTTTGGTTAATATTTAGTTGTTGGGCGAAAATTTTGAGCTGCTTTAGTTGAAAATTGAGGTCCTGCAGCGAAATTTGCATACCGTAATCTGCAGTAGTTGGCACGGTGCCGAGTGTGAATGTGCGCTTTGTTGGCAGCGCACAGAATCAGATGACTTGTTACTAGTTTGTAATTTGCGAAAGTTAATTTTTGGATATTTTTTGATGGGGGAGGGGGTTTGGGATACTTTTAATTAATTTTGGGATTATTTATTTGATTTTAGTGATTTGATTTTAAAAATTCACAGGAATACGTTGAAATTCGACGGGAAACGTTTGAAATTTTGTTCGAAGTTGGGAGTTTATTCGGAGTAATTTTTTCATTGTATTATTGCATAGAACGTGTTTTGTGTGGTATTCACTGCTGTGGTGTTCGTTCGTGTATAGTTTTGGTTTGTATATGAACAGTAATTAATTTCGATAATTAATTAATGATTAGTTGTGTTGTTGTTATTATTGTTATTGTTATTGCTGTTGTAGTTATTGGTAGTAGTATTGTTGTATAGTAAGTAGTAGTAATAGTAAGGGTAGTAGTGTTGTGTTAAAGTAGGTAAGTGGTGTTAGAATAAGAGTAAAGTAAGTAAAAGTAAGTAATATTGAACGTGATGTTGAGGTGATATTGGAGGATGGGTGGTTTTGAGTGGTAGTATTGAAGTAATAGTAGGTTAATAAGCAGTATTAAGTAGTAGCGCGAGGTAGTACTAGGAATGATAATTGTTATGTAGTAAGTAATAGTAGTAATGATGTTAAGTAATAAATAGTAATAGTAGTAAATCAGGTAATAATATGGTGTGAAGAGGCTTAATTATATAATTTTGGTGTGTTGCAGCCGATAAATCGAGTCGAGTAACTTAAATAGAAGCAAAATGACGAGCGCACTTCCGGAGTCGAATCAAATGAATTTTAATCCATCGTGGTGTGTTGTTTTGGGTGTTTTTTGTTATTTTGTTATTGTTTTCATTGTTTTGATTGTTATTATTACTGTTTTAGATGAGTTGATAGAGTATACAGTGAGTATTGATTAGTATTCGTTGATGGTGGCGAGTGTAAGTGGGGTGTTGCTGATATAGTAGTATTGTATTAAAGTAGGTAAGTAATCTTAGAATAATAGTAAGAGTAAGTAAGTATATGGTGGTGATTGTATCTTTGGGATAGAGGGTGGGGAGGGCTGGAGGCTTGAGCGTGATCGGTGGATGAGTCGCAGTGTGGTTCAAGCAAGCTTGGCGGGTAGGTTGAACCACACTGCGACGCATGCAGGAGAAGTGGTTGGTCTTAGACTGAGGTTGGCGGGTTCGTACGGTTCCACGTAAGATTAGTGGGAAGGCTTAGGCTTAGGCTGGTCATTTCAATTATTGATGTGTTGATGTGGTAATTAGTAATGGTAAAATGTTTGTATTAATTAAGTTAATTAATTAATTATGTTGATAATAATGATTTAGGATGCGTTCTGCTGCGAACAATAATAATAATAATAGTAATAGCAGTACAACAACAACACCGACCAACAATATGAATATACTTGGAAGTAGTAGTAATAATAGCAGCAATAGTAATAACGCTGTGGGAAGTGGTTCGGGTGGAGGCACGAATGAAACGGTTAGTTTTTTAATTTTTTGATTTCAGGTTTTTGAATTTTAGGTGTGAAAAAATTTGGTTTTGGGTGGAACACTGGAATGTGGTACTTGCTCTTGGGTGCAGTTTTTTCGAGTTTTTCGTGGTGAGGGACGGGGTTGGGGATGTTTAGGGGGTTAGGGAGGGGTGAGTTGTAGTTTGTAGTTTGAACTGTTGTTGTTGATGTTGTTGTGTAGTTTGGTGATGTGGTGCTTTCAGGGTCAGGATTATCCGGTGGCGGAGCCAATTTTCGTCCGGAATCGCTACGGGCGTGAGGATTTGCTGGCGTTGTTGTCACGTGAAACGCAGCTGATTCCCGCGGGTTTGGAAAAGTGCCCGTTTTTTGTGGAATGCGCCCAGCAACCTGTGGTACTGGGACCGTTGAGTGAAAACGAAACGGTTGGTGATGGTTTCCTTTTCATTTTGAAGTTTGCAGTTTGACCTTTGACCTTTGACGTTTGCACTTTGATGTTTGATCGTTGTAGTTTAATTTTTTGTGTGTTTGTTTTAGCGTTGGCAGCATAATATCAATTCTGGGAAAGCGATGAGCGCGTTGAGTCCGGCGGATCGTGCCACAATAATTGGTGGTGGTATGATTGGAGGGAGTGGAGGTGGGGGTGGTTTGGCACCCGGCCAAGGAGGCACTTATGGGGGTGCGACGTCCGCGGGCGGCGGCGGTTCGAACTCAGCGATGGCTATGGGTCATCCAGGCTCACATCAATCTAGTCAGCAACAACAACCGTTCTCACCGGCCTGGATGACTCAATCAGGTTGGCATCGTTTCTATTTGGTTTCGTTTTTGTAGTTTGTAGTTTGATTGAGATGTAGTTTCTCACCGGCCTGGATGACTGACTCAATCAGGATGGCATCAAATCTTTGATTTGGTTTGGATTCGTAATTTGCGGTTTGTAGTTTGTAGTTTGATTTGAGGAGGAGGTGGTCGAGGTGGTGCTGCCGGTGGAGGATCCGGACCGTATGGCCGAGGTGGGGGACCGTATGGCCGCGGGGGTCGACTCGGTGGTGGCGGAGGTGCTGCCGGTGGAGGGTATCCTTCGGGCGGAGCGGCTGGCGGTGGCGCTGGCTCAATGGCGAATGATGCGACAACGGGATCGTCAGCGAGATATGGTTAGTCGGCGTGTAGTTTGTAGTTTAGTTTTTGTAGTTTGATTCAGACTATTCTACACGGGGTTTTTGTTGGAGTAATTTTGTGATTATTGGAAAATGATCACGTGATTTGCACGTGCTTAGTAGCCGCTTTTCGCTTGCAGTTCCGTCGCGTGGCGGTCGTGGTGGGAGTGGCCTAATAACGCAACAGCAACAGCAGCAGCAGCAGTTCAACACGCGCGCGCAAGGCCTCTATGACCCACGCGACCCGCGTGACCGGCCACGTCAACGGGTGCGAAGCGTGTCGGATGACGCCCCGCAGCCGCCGCATCATGGCTCGGGCGGCGCAGAACAAGGCGGCCCAACGGCGATTTCAGGATCAGGTGGGGGCGTTCGGCCAAATGTTGGCAACTCGTCCCAGGGCAGTGGGAACGGTGCGAATAACGGTAACGGTAATAACAGTAACAATAGCGGATGGACTCAAGTAGGTGCAGGCGGGCGTGCATGGGCAGGCGCAGGGATGATCAAGCGGGCAGGTGCGGGTAATGGGTCGCAGCGTGGTTCAGACCCACCACCGCCGTTGCAGCCGCAACGAAGTTTGGACGGCGCAGCGTCAAGTGTTGGAACTCCGCCAACTTCGGCTGGATCGCAGACGACCGCTGGAACGATGCCCGAATGGATGCAAGATGACGATAACGGAAGGTTGGTTGGTGGTGTTTGATTATTGTAGTTTGTTTGATTTTATTGTTTGGTGTAGTTTGTAGTCTGTAGTTTGATCATCTGAGACGATTGATTACTACTGTAGAGAAGAAGAGAGTGGCGCAGGTGGTGCACCGGTGGTGGCGGCAGGTTCCTTTGATGAGCACGGTCAGTTCCGGGCGGCCACTCGGAATATGGCTGCAAAAGGTGGCGGTCAATCGTCGTCACCTCAGCAGCAGCAGCAGCAGGGACAAGGTGCACCCAACATCATGGATAGGTTGGTATTTGTGTAGTTTGATCGTTGGAGTTTGATTTGATTTCTGTAGTTTGGTGTTTGGTGTTTGACCGTTCTATAGGTTCAGGTCAAATGTGATGACGTCATTGACGTCGACACCACCCCCGCAAATTCCCGCGCAAGTGCAGCAGGTGATGACAAATCCGTGGACTACAACGAGCACATCACTGAGCGATCAAACTACAGACCAACAGCATCAAACTACAACCGCGGACCCGATCCTTGCCGAACGATTAGCGCAGGTTTTTAGCTGTTATTTATTGATGGAAATATTTATTATTTTAATATTTATTATTATTTATTATTGTTATTTTGACGTATATTTATTATTATTTATTATTATTGTTTTTATTTATTATTATTTATTATTATTATTTATTATTGTTTTAGATGCGGGTAGGGCGATTACAACACTCAATGTCGCAACCAGCTGGTGTAGCTCCTATGGGTGAATTTTTAATTATTATTATTGTTTAATTATTATTTATTATATTTAATATTGTCTTTATTTATTATTATATTTATTATTATTGTTATTATTATATTATATTTATTATTATATTATTATTATTATTATTATGTTATATGTTCAGGCATGTCGGAACAGCAGGTGTTATCAGACGACTGGTATTATATCGATCCGAAAAACGATACGCAAGGGCCTTTCCAATCTGCTCTTATGGAGGTTTGTTATTATTTATTGTTATTATTTTAATATTATTGTTATTATTTATTATTATTTATTATTGTTATTATTTTATTATTATTTATTATTATTGTTATTAATTGAGGCGTGGTTCAATTCGGGCTATTTCACGAGCGATCTGCGGATCCGACGTGGCACGGATCCAAATTCCGGATTCATAACGTTGGGTGATTTGCTGCGTATAAACGGATCGATATCGCCGTTCAAGCGGAGTCCGCCAAATAGCGCTGCAATAGGTGGTGGTGCTGGGCCGCAGCTTCATATCGCGGCACCGCCTCCGCAGGGTCTTGCCACGAACCAGGTTGGAGCGACTACGGTATCGATGCCGATGACACAAGCCAGCGCCTTACAACAGCAACAACAACAACAACAGCAGCAGCAGCACCAAGCAATGCAGGCGAGCCAGCAGATGGGGTGGGTTTATTAATATTTATTATTATTTATTGTTATTTATTATTGTTTATTATTATTTATTGTTATTATATTATTATTATTGCAGTCGGAATATATGGACCGCAGAGGAGTACAGTCCGGTGTCATTGCTTGAGGCAGCGAAAGTGCATGAGGAACGGCAGGTTCGTGACTTTTATTGTTTATTTTATTGTTTTTATTGTTTGTTTGTTGTTTATTTATTATTTATTATTGTTTATTTATTTATTATTATTGTTTATTTATTATTTATTATTATTGTTATTGTGGTTGTTTTGCAGAAACTGGAGGAAGAGCAGAGGAGAGTGGCAGAACAGGAGATGAAGCTGAAAGAGATGCGAGAGACACTGCTGAAAGGAGAGGAGGAGAGAAACATGAGGGAACGAAAGATCAGGGAGCGTGAATTGGAACTGCAGAGACAGCAGGTGAGAAAGGAATGGGGGAGATAGAGAGAGAGTTTATTTATTTGTTTGTTTGTTATTGTGTTTTTTGTTTGTTTTTGAGGGAATTTAAGGTTAGTGGGAGGTATTTTTTAAAATTGATTTTAGGAGGAATTGGCACGAAAGGCGATGGAGGAACGCGCGCGAGCGATGGAACGCGAGCGTGAGATCGAACAGGAACGCAAGAGAATGGCCGAGGATATGGAGAGGCAGAAGCGAGAGGAAATCGAGAGAGTGTTGGCCGAGGCGAGAAAGGTAGACGGTTAGACGGTTGTTTTGTGGGGAGGGGGCTGGGCTTTGAGGTGGGTAGGCGGGGTTTTTTTCAAATAGGTGAAAATTGTTTTGCAGAGGGAAGAGGAAGAGAGATTGGCCGCGGAGCGTATAGCGCAGGAGTTGAAGCGAGAGAGGATGCGAATGGAGGAGGAGAAGAGACAAAAAGAAATGGAGGAAGCACAGGAAAGGCGGAGAGCGGAAGAGATGGAGAGGGCCGCAAGAGAAGAGGCGAGACGGAAGGCCATGGAGGAGGAGCAGAGAAAGCAACAACGAGAGAGGCAGCAGGAAGCGGAGAGAGAGGCCAGACAACGAGCGGCAGCTGCTGAGGCCAAAAAACAACAGGTTTGACCGCTATTTTTCTTTTTTGCGCATAGTGTTTCTTGTTTCTTTTTTCTCTGGTTCTCGCGGGAAAGCGTGGCTTTTGATGGTCTTTCTCCGTCTCTTTTTCTTTGTCCCTCTCCATCTGTGGTACTATTTTCATTTTGGACTTTTAGGCATCCAAGATCACGGTGACAGAGGAGTATTCGCCAGCGACGAAACCGAAATTCGGGGCGGAGCATCATCAAGGGGGCGGGGCCACGAACGGGCCCAGCGCATGGCAAACCACGTATCGGGTCGTAGATGATAAACCTGTTGCACCGAAAGGTCGGTTTCTATCTCTAATTCTCTCATTTTCTCATGTACACTCTCTTCAGTTCCTTTCTGTGTCCAGCTTCTATCTCTATTTCTCTCGTATTCTCGTAATATATTACTATTATTGGGGTTTAAGTGGCGCCATGGGTTCACGTCTCAGAAGAACGACGGCACGGAAGTGGTGGCGAGGATGAGAGAAGTTTGCTAGAGATACAGCAAGAAGAGGAGAAAAAGATGCGAGAGGAACGATCAGAGACACAGAAACACTCACCTACAGTGGCGGCCGCGGGCGTTCATCACCAGGGCGGCGGCGCGAGCGGTGTTGGCGGGAATTTGAGTTCGGTTTGGGGCTCTAGTGCAGCGCAAAAATTGAACTGGACTCAACCGACACAGGTGAGCTGGCGGGTCCTGAACGGAATTATCTCAATTTAGAGGTTACGGTAGATTTGATCCGTTGGAATTTAGTGGTGGTATTTTTTCATGAAATTATTCCTTGACGCGAAAAACCTAAAATTAATTTCAGATGAGCGCCATAGAACAGTCTGCGATGAGTAGTTCAAGTGCAAAAGGAGGTGTGGCTTGGGGCGGGGCGGGGCTTCGGTCAGACCACGCCCCGACGGGACGCAGTGCCATATTGAATCCGATGTGGGATGGGCCTTCGCTGGAATCAGCCAATAAAACTTCGCCTGCGATTAATAAAAAATCGAGGTAATTTTTTATTATTTATTGTTATTATTTATTATATTTATTATTATATTATTTATTATTATTTATTATTACTATATATTATTAATATTATAGGTGGAAATCGATTATATAATAATATTATAAGATATGAATAAAAAATTTTGAGTTCCTCAAGCAAATCAACTACCTCAGTGAGTGCGAGTGGTGGAAATAAAGGTGCTGGAAGGCAGCAAGCGGGTAATAATAATGCAAACGATGAACACGAGGTTTCTATCTCTACCTCTCTCATTTTCTCATGCACACTTTCAGTTTTTATATCTAACTCTCTCCGATTCTCATGCACATTTCAGGCGATGAAAAAGTTGTTCAAGCAGTCCGTATCGAGTCAAGTGAACACGTTCACGAGTTGGATCGTGCAGAGGGTGAAACACCTGAACGGACAGGTGGATGCCGACGTGTTCGCGGCATTCATAGAGGGCGTCGATAGTCCGGATGAGGTTGGCAGATTTCTATCTCTGTTTCTCTCATTTTCTCATGCTCTTTATTATTTGTTGTTATAATTTATTATTGTTATTATTTATTGTTGTTTTTTTTGAATTATTATTTGAATGGTCTCTGCGTCTCTGCCAGTGGGAGACAGATTCTGCCAAATGAACTCTGACTGTCTGTGCTCTGACCGATATTTTTTATGGTGTTGTGTGTTATTTATTGTTAATATTATTGTTGTTATTTATTATTATTATTATTTATTATTATTATTATTATTATTATTATTATTATTATTAATTATAATGAATAATTAAGATAGAGGATTATGTGATTGGCTATTTGGGTGACAGTCGTCAGGTGAAGGAGTTTATTAGGGAGTTTATCGAGAAACGTCGCGAGATGAGGGCGAAGAAGCAGCCGAATGATAAAGATGTGAGATTTTATTATTATTTATTATTATATTTATTATATTTATTATTATTATTATTATTGTTATTAATTATGATTAATTATAATCGTTTCAGGACCTAACCCATGCAGCAGCAGCCGCAGATCCGTTGAGTGGACAAGGTGAAAGGTCAGGAGGAGGTGTGACTGCGGGGTCAGGGGTCATTCAGCCAGCACAACAGCAAGGACAGGGCGGGGGAGGGGTAAGAAGAAGAAGAAGGGAGGCAAGGGGGTAAGGTGGTGGTGGATGGAGCGTGCTTGGGTTTTAAGGCGACGGCAGACCCGAATCGTATTAATATCGGTGAGATTGACACTGTGCAGACACAGGGAAGTAAGTTTTTATTATTATTATATGATTATTTATTATTGTTATTTATTTATTATTGTTATTTATTATTATTATTTATTATTGTTATTATTTATTATTGTTAGTGTATTAAAATGATGATTAAACTTACTGTTGATTTAAGTTTAATTTCAGATCAAACAGCTTGGTGGTAATTGAAGGAACGTGAATTGCGGTGAGATGAAATTATAATATTAAATGTGAATTATTATTATTATTATTATTATTATTATTATTATTATTATTATTTTGGATAGGTAAGTGGTTATTGAGGAGGAAATTGGTGTGGTTGGTGATAATAATGATAATAATAATAATGAAATGATGAATGAAATGATATCGTTTGATTGATTGATTGATTTGAAAGAAAGGGAGAATTGAATTTGATTGATTGTGTTGGAAATTGGTGTGGTTTTATTGGTGTTGCGATTGGATTTGATTTTATGCAAGTGTTTAGTTGGATGGATGTGAGGCGAGCAGATTGGTTACCCCCCCCGGTCGTTTTTTGTAGTTTGTAGTTTGGTCAGACGATGAGGTAGGATCACGTTGGGGCTGTGCTTTGGAATTCTGGGAGGAAATTGGGAATGGAAACCAATTTTTTGGGAGGATTCAGGTGGGTTTGGGGAATTTGGGTGAGATGGGGCCTTTCTGCTCGCTTTTTTAACATTTTAATTTGAATTATTATTATTATTATATGTTGTTATTATATATTATTATTGTGTTTATTATTATATATTATTATTATTATTGTTATAATTACTATGAAAAATAGTGAGTTATTTACTCGAAATGGTCATTTAATAATAATAATTCTGATGTGCTGATCGAACTATTGTGTTGTATTGTTATTGTGTTTTGTTGTGTTTTGTATAATATTAATTAATATAGTAATAATAATAATAATAAATAATATTTATTATTATTTATTATTGTTATTATTATAAATATTAATTAAGCTCGTTAAAATAGTCATTTGATATTATTATTGTGGTGGAATTGGATGGTGTTTATTGCGATCTCCCTTTCTTTAAACGTGAAGGAACGATTTGAGTAAATGATTATGATTATTTTTAGTATTTTTTATTATTTTTATTATTATTTTTATTATTATTTAATATTATTTATTATTTAATATTTTTATTATTTAATATTATTATTAATATGATTATTATTATTGATAGAGTATACTAACGGCTCTTAATTGATACTATGTTATTGTGTTTGTTGTTGTTATTTTAAAAATAACCGACGGCAGTGGGCAGTGAACTGATTTGTTTTGTTTGGTTTCTTTGTTCTCTTCATTTGCAGTTTCTTTTAGGTTTTTTTTTTAATGTCTGGCGCTCTCCTCGTCCTGCATTGTCTCTGACTCATCGAATGATAATAATTATTATAAAATAATATCGTTATTATTATTATTAATATTATTATTATAAATATATTACTTTAAGTTTTGCTTGGCAGTATTTGTTATTGTAAGGGTTTCAGTTGAACTCGTTTTAGCGAGTGTAACAGTATTTATTTTTTAATTATTATTGGACATTTATGTGACCTAGAATTAAATTCAGGTTGAAAATGGGCTGATTTGTCGAAAAACGGTGTTTTGGAGGTGTAGGTAGTCGGGCGGTATTGAGCTGCAATAGGTGGAAAAATTTGAATGTGGTCTTGACGCGAATTGCCTGATTACGGTAGTGTTGAACTTTAGTAAGTGCGAACCCTAAAGGACGAACTAGTGTGCGTAACGTTTGAAGAAGAGCGGTTTTGCTTTGTCATTGTCATTGTTTGTTTATTTTTAGCGGTTAATTTTAGGTTGTTTTGTGGTACTTTGCGTGTTCTAGGTTGACCTTTGACCTTTTGACCCCTGTACAGTGTGCAGTGTTGACCTTTGACCCTTTTAAGATGGTAGTAAAAGGATTTTGAGGCGCGCGTAGTTGCCGTCTGCGATAAGGGTGTTATGTTAGAAAGAGTGGTGTGAAGTGTTTTGGTGTGTTTAGGGTTGTTTAGGGGAATATTTATGCGATATTAAGTGATAATATTATTGATTTGTTGTATTTAGTATTATATTATGTTATTGTATTTATTATTGTTGTTGTTATTTATTATTATTTATTATTGTTGTTATGATAGAGTTTGCTTTTGAGTAGTTTTAAAAAATTGGTCTGTTTTTGTCGTTTCGAGAATTTTAGGGATTTGTATGTGTGGACAACAGCGGAATAGGATTTTCATTCGTTGTGTTTATTAATGATTATTATTATTTGCTAGTAGTAATAATAATATATAACAATATAGTATCGTTGTAGTAATAGTAGTAATAGTTATAGTAATAGTAATTGTAGTTATAGTGATGATAGGTAATAGTAATAATATATAATAATATCGTTGAATTCATTGATTGTTATTATTATTTATTAGTAATTTCAATATATAATAATAATAGGTAATAAATATAGTAATAAAAATGTTACCCGTGCAAATTCTGAGCGACAGTGCCCAAGAGGAACGTGATGAGACGGCACGGTTGTCTACGTTTGTGGGTGCGATCGCGATTGGAGACCTGGTCAAGTCAACTCTGGGGCCGAAGGGAATGGTTGGTGGCTTTGATTATGTGTTGTTATTGTGTTTGTTGTTTGTTTATTGTTGTTTATTATTATTTATTATTGTTGTTTGCGTTTAGGATAAGATACTGTTAAGCGGGGATGCGGAACGGCAGAACGTGGAGGTGACGAATGACGGCGCAACGATATTGAAGTCGGTGGGTGTGGATAATCCGGCGGCGAAAGTGCTCGTGGGTAGGTTCTTGAGGTTCATGTTGTACCTGAGGTTCATGTTATACCTGAGGTTTATGTGATAGCTGGGGTGGAGGTATTACCTGACAATGAGGATCGAGTCATACTTGAGGTGTGAGTCTTACCTGAGGTTCATATTTTACCCGAGGATCATGTCGTACTTGAGGTTCATCTTTTACCCGGGGTGTAAGTTATACCTGAGGTTCGTGTCATACCTGAGGTACGAATCTTACCTGAGGTTACTAGTCTATGAATTTTTAGATATATCGATGACGCAGGACGCGGAGGTCGGAGACGGCACGACATCGGTGGCGGTATTTGCTGCGGAGCTGCTGCGTGAGGCGGAGAAAATGGTGGCGATGAAGATACACCCGCAGGTGATTATTGGAGGCTATAGAAAGGCACTGCTCATGGCACAGGAGGCTTTACGCAAACAGGCGAAGGCATCCACCGGGTTAGTTTTTGACTGCTTTTGGTAGTAATATATAGTAACAATAAGTAGTAATAGATTACAGTATAAGTAACAAAACAGTAATAAAGTATAGTATATTGTTAAATTATGATATAGTTTTGGTATAGTGTTGTAAAATGTTGGTATTATTATTGTTATTAATGTGGTGCTGGTGATAATTTTAAGCGTTATAGGAGGACATGGTGATGGCAATCACGTAGTTGCTGTTGTTGATATTGTATATTGTTATTGTGTTTATTTATTATTATTGTTTTTATATATATTTATTATTATTATTGTATATTTATTATTATTGTTTAATTTTACAGGGAAGCACTGCAGGATGACCTGCTGAAGATTGCGCGTACGACATTGGGCTCGAAGATCCTGTCGCAGCACAGTGAGCACTTTGCGAAGCTGGCTGTAGAGGCGATTTCGAGATTGAAAAAGTCGGATCTGAATTTGGACGCGATCCAAATAATTAAAAAATTAGGCGGGGGACTGGACGAATCGTACCTGGACGATGGGTTCCTGTTGGAGAAAAAGCCCGGGATGTATCAGCCAAACCGGGTAGAAAATGCCAAAATTCTGATCGCCAATACACCGATGGACACGGATAAGGTGCGTGCGGTTGGGCGTGCGTGCGCGCGTGGGCGTATTATTGTTTTTTGTTTGTTTTGTGGTGTTTTTGTTGTTTGTTTGTTGTTTATTTTTATTGTTTATTGTTGTTTATTATTATTTATTGTTATTTGTTATTATTTATTATTATTATTATTAAGGTGAAAGTATTCGGGTCACGTGTACGCGTAGGATCGGTGGCCAAGGTGGCTGAGCTGGAGGTAGCGGAGAAGCAGAAAATGAAGGATAAGGTAGTTATTAGTGTTATTATTTAGTATTTTTGTTATATATTGTTGTTGTTTTTATTGTTATTATTGTTTATTATTGTTATTTATTGTTGTTTATTATTATTATTATTACAGGTAGATAAGATAATAGCGCATAAAATCAACGTATTTATAAATCGACAGCTGATATACAATTACCCAGAGCAATTATTTGCGGACGCTGGCATTATGGCCATCGAGCACGCGGATTTCGAGGGGGTAGAGAGGCTGGCGCAGGTTTTGGGTGGGTTTTGTTATGTGTTGTTGTTGTGTTTGTTGTTTATTTTTATGATTTGTTGATTATTATTGTTATTTAGTGTTATTTTGATTGAAGGAGGAGAGATAGTATCGACATTCGACACGCCCGATAAGGTGAAACTGGGCCAGTGCGATCTGATAGAGCAGGTGATGATTGGAGAGGACAGATTCCTGAGATTCTCGGGGGTGCCGTTGGGTTAGTTTTGTTATTTTTTGTTGTTTTGTTATTGTTTTTATTGTGTATTTATTATTATTTATTGTTATTTAGTGTTTATTGGTGAAGGGTGGGTAGAGAGCAGTAGGTGAACTTTGGGTGTCTGCGTTCGTTCTGACCGAAGAGATGTGGGTGTCTGCACTGCACTCTGTGTGTCTGCGCTCTGACTGATTAGATTTTTAAGTGGTACCATTTGAGTGGATGCATTCAGTTTGAGTTGGTGAGTGGCTCGTGGGCGGTTGTGTGGTGGTTGGCGGTTGTTTTGAGTGGTTTGGGTTGGGTTGTTTATGGTGTGGTGATGACGTGGATTGTTTTAATTGTATTGGTGGTGGTGATGAGGGTTGGGTAGTATTTGGTATATTGTTGTTATTATTATTATTAGGCATAATCGATTTTCGTGTGAAGAGTAATATGAGAGTGTTACTGTAGTGGGAGAATGTTACTATTTTAGGTATACTTGGCTATTAATGTAGTAATAATGAGTAGTAATATTAGAGTAATGATAGTAATAAGTAATTTACGCAACGATGACTGATAAGAAATAATTATAATGATAAGAGCAGCGATGACTGATAAGAAATAATTATAATGATAAGAGCAGCGATGACTGATAAGAAATAATTATAATGATAAGAGCAATGATGACTGATAAGAAGTGCTGATAAGAGATTATGATAACTGATAAGAAAATATGAACGCGGACAAGAATGACGAGAAAGTGATAACAAAACGCGAACTCACCTCACATCGGGCCGAGACTATGCCAAAGACGCCTCTGATTATTTCACCTTCACACTGCGGGAATGTCACTGTGCGATTCTCGACGATTATTTGTGTGATTGCACAGTTACGAACGTTTTTTGCGCAGTGTCGATTGATTACCGGCTGAAGAAGTGATTTGATCAATGCATTGATCGTTTGAAGTGATTATTGAGGGACTTGAACGATAAAGTGATAAGGCAAGCAACTGATAAGAAGACAGGGCGATCAAGTGATAAGGTGATAAGTCAATCAAGTGATAAGGTGATCAAGCAATAAGGTGCCTACCAGCTTTCGATACCTTATTTTGGCACGTTGCAACGTCGATCGACACATCAATGAATCGGCCAAACATACCAAATTCAACCAAATAAACATTAACTGATAGAACCTCATCATGTGAATCTATTGATCCTCTCAACGCGATCAACGAACCTGCAACTGATAAGTGATAAATGATAAGGTGATAAGTGATGAGTGATAAGGTGATAAGTGATAAAGTGATAAATCATCAGAAGTCAGTCAGTTTGCTTCTATCTATTCAATTCGTTTCTCAGTATCCTACAGATCAACAACGATTTCAGTCTCTTAAAAGTATTGATCGATTGAATGCATAGATGTATACGTATGCAACAGAATATTTTCACTTAACTATTATAGATACAAGCAAAACCATAGCCAAACTCAGGCTTAGGAGCATCATTAGCAGTGGTACACCACTCGCCTTCAAGCGAAACTTTGCCCAGAAACGAAGAGAAAGCTTCCCATGAAACTTGCCCGTTTGCATGGGTAGGTTTCGCTCGAAACTAAGTGGTATCCCAATGTCATTGATCGAATATTTTCATGGAAAACAGTAGCAGCAGCAACAGTAGTGGTTCGCAAAAGAGGTGTATAATCGAACCGTTCGTTGAGTGATGCAATAATGAGACGATGGATGTCGTCGTCAGTGACAATATAACAAAATAATAGCAGTTCTACGCAGCACTGAATTCTGGTTTATAATTGCCCAGTGATTCGATTTTATATGTTCGGAAAAGAAGACACAACAACAGTCATACTATCTTCAAAACTGGAATGGAGTGGAGGTGGACGGATGGAATGGAAAGGAAGCAACGACGACTCGCTTGATTGATTGTGCTGAATGGTACTGCTCGTGTGATCACTTGATTCGAGAATGTGTGTATTTTTTTGTGTATGAAGCATTTTAAATGATTCATCAAGTGATTACGTGACGAATAATAATTCATATGATATCAGTGTCAATGATCATTGATTGATATCTTGTGATCTGGGTGATAAACGATATGATATCGATCATTATTGACGAGCAAAATTATCAGGTGGCTTTTGATGCGCCGCTTGGCTTCGAGCAAAAGTATTCCCAGCGAACGGGAATCCAGCTTGCCAAGGACAAAGTACCACGGTTGAACTCTGGAGCTATCGGTACCGAGACCGTTCGGCGTTCGCCAAGTGGATCACAATCAGCTGTTCGCATCGCAATCAGTTGATCTGGGCACATAATGCGAGCAACTGATCTGATGAGCTTCAAACGCAACAGGACTGATGTGTGATGTGTCCGCAATCAAAATAGCATAAATGCATGATCAGATACAAGACAAATCATAGCCAGAGCCAGGCTGTGTTTTGACTGGCATGTAATTACTGTTATTATCAGATGATCCGTTATGATAACAATCAACACTCACTAATTAATTTCAATTAATCAACTGTTTCATTCGTGTTGTTCTCTTTGGAATTACTCTCGCCGATTCACTCGTTAAGACACTAGAAACGACACTAGATAACGATAAGACACTACAAACACCACAATAACCTGTTATTGTGAATAAACATTTATATGTGATGTATGATATGGTATGACATATACTTTTTTTATGTTATCCGAAACTCTAAACTCAATGGTATCGCACCTCTTTCTGCAACTCTTTGAGTAGAAACGCTTTTATACTCTGCTAGTTTCATGGAGGGAGAGAGGTGGGCTACCATTATCAGTGGAGTGATACCATTTTGGGTAGAGTGGTGCCACTCTGGGTAGAGTATTACCATTTTGGGTAGCGTGTTACGGATGGAACAGAACACTTGCACTACCACTACACTTGTTCTTACCAATCTGAGAGTGAATGTTCAGCAGGGGTCAACAAGTTAGTTTCACAGCGGGCGAAAATTTCTGCGAGCAACTTACTGACGACCGACTGACGGGCCAACATGTTCCTTTATTGTTTTTTCCTTATTTTTTCCGGACATGTTTTTCCCTTATCTGTAGGCTTAGACTCGTCGCAAAAATCGTGAAATAGTCATAGCAAAGTAACTCCACAACGACGTGCGCTGGTTAAGTAAAGGTCAAGCGCTGGAGCGCTTCTGGGCACTGCTGGATGAGGTCAAGGTCTTCCTGAGCCTAAGCAAGACGTGAATTGCAAACGACCACCTTGCCCTTCTGCAAGATGAAATATCCATGTGCAATTTTTTGACTGATATTTTTGGTCATCTGAAGCAGCTTAACCTTCGGCTGCAGGGGAAAAGCAAAACCACATTGTGGACATGGTTGAAAAGCTTGAACCGTTTACCAAGAAACTGAAGTTGTTCCAGTCAGACCTAACAACTGGCAGGCTCCTGCACGTCAGCGTACTGAAATCACAGGCACAGGGCCAGGTGACAGCTATAATGGTGGATTTCATCAAACAGCTACAG
>JAPYMA010000293.1:0-46127 GCA_035041965.1 Anisakis pegreffii | reverse complement strand
TTGCCATCGAATTCATTTGACCATGTTTTTAGGATTATTTATTGAGGATTGTATGTGATTGCTTTCTGTTTTCGGATTTTGAGAAATGTTTTGGCTTTGGCAGTACCACATTATTAAGTAGATTTGATGGTACTCAGAGTTGTAACAGATCCAATTGAATGCGGTTTCGGTGTCATTAGACTGTCATCAACCGATTGCAGTTGTGATTTGGTTCTGATGGAATGTGACTCGTTTGTTTTATTTCGTTGTGATATAGCAATCACAAAAACGTTATATTCCTCAATCAACTGAATGTTTGTGTCTTCAGGTGAGAACGAATGACTGAATCGGCTCACGACGATGATCACCGTCTCGCGATGTTGAATGAAGTGAATGCCTCCCGCAAGAGGGTGGCGAGAAGAAAGAAGTGACCATTACAACGAATAGACAAGATGTAGCTGGAATGATTTACAAAGTGAGTAAATTCCAGCCAATTATTACATCAGTTTAGTTTTTCAAAAAATAATCTGAATTCTTCAAAGGGAAATCTGGATGGTCAAGATGGTCAACGGCCCTGCAAGAGGGTGAACATGTGAAGAGCAGATCGACGGCCCACAAGAGGGCTAACGATACAACTATCAAAGCGATAAAAAAGAAGCAATCATCTCAACATAACAACGAGTGGCAAAGCAGATATTCAACAAGTATCATGGCAGATAATATCTTATCCGAGTATTGCAGTTCAGCAATAAGCGCACCAAAGCGCCAGGCCAGTTGGAAGATTTTAAACAGTATTTTTGTTTTCCTTCGCAAGTTTCCCTTTTGCTTAACGTAGGGCCAGAACAGATGAGCTCACAGTTAGATTGAAAAATGGCATCATTTTCTTTTTCAATTTCTTTTATTCAAACATAGGGGATGGAAGTAAAATTGAGCCGTGGTCAGTGACCACTTTTTTGCTTGTTTTACACTTTATTTATTCATTCATTTGTAAATATAATTGCATTGTTAAATTATGTTGTAAATATTGTTCAATTGCAAACGATTCATTGTTGGTGTTCTGAAAATATTGGGGTGTATGATAATATTTGTTATGTTATTGTATTTCATAATTGTGACATTATTATTACGTTGTGGTATTACTTATACTGAAGGCCATTGTAAATTTCGTTAGACCTGGCTTGGACTGCATTACTCCAGAGTTGGAGGCAGAGAAGTGGACTGAATGATGTTACGTGAGAATCATGAGTTATCCCAATTCATAATATTCACTCTCTTAATACTGATATCCTCTCAATCCACCAAATTTCCTTGGACTGTGTTCACCAACCACGTGCTGGACTGATTCGTGAGGTTGCTTGATCATAAGTTTAGTTGCCTGGTTGATGCTTTAACTAAGTGGCCTAGTTCAGGAAGTTGGTCTCAGCAAAACGCTTAGAGGCTTGGCATCAGTTCCATCAACTTTTACTTGAGATTAACTTGACTCAACATTTGCTCCAATTCACTTGACCTTCAGTGTAATTCACCTTTACTTTATCGTGATTAGTTTGACTCGGCTTTGAATCTAAGTTATCTTTAGCCGTTATTCAATTCACTTGACTTTTAATTAGCTGAGCTTCAATATAATTGATTGTTAGTTGAATTGCAGTTTCATTTATAGGCCTACTGATGAGTTTAATTTCGTTATATGCACGGAAACCTCAGACTTAGAAATAATCTCTTTGATTTGGTCACTTTTTTGAAAGCACAGGTAGTATTGGGTAGAAAGCGGGATTGGGGGTGGGTGCTGGTGCAGCTAGCAGAGATAATGGGTATGCTGGCGTGTATATTACATCGAAATTTGAGTTGCAAGCAAGTAGGGGTATGAAGCGTATTATGGATGTAGCGGTAGGTCTGTAAAGTTCGCCTGGACCACTCACCCTGAAGAGTCGGGTTGCCATATGGGTGACTCGGAGACTTTCTCCCTCGTAGTGTAATTTGGTAACAGTTGGACTAATGTCGTTATGGTAGATTGCGTGTAGCCAATGGTCATATTAAATTACATCTTTTCATCGCGCGTATGGGTGTTCCCAACCTGTCGAGCTGCCAACAAGAGGGGCTAGGTTTAGGTAAATGCGACAGGCGTTCCCCGCCTACTGGCAGTCTCGGCGAATCGGGGAGAAACAACCAAAATATGCTGGCGACATGTACCCGAGTGTCGCTGGCATTAATTCTTCAGAACATATTACGGGCGTTCCCGGCCCGGGAAAGGCGCCGATTTGACCGGGGATAGGGCTTGCGCGTAAGTTGGCCTGAGTAGTGTGTTCGTGCATTTGCTCAGGTAACGGGGGTTCCCGGACCCACCGTGCGCACTTTCCCTTAACAGGGGGGAATTGTAATCGGGTTGACCATTGGCTGCACGCATGAAATCATTTCACTTAGTTTAAATGTTACTAAATGCATTATAAGGGAAAATCTCTCGGGTGTTTGTGGTTACTCGCCGAAGCTTATCTGCTTGCTGCGTTCATAGTGCATTCGTACAACATCTCTGAATTATTCTTTCTCTGTTTTCACTGCCAGTGTAATTATTATCTCTCATTGGTGGCACTGAGATACTGAATGACCTCAAAGAATTCACACAGCTGAAAGAATTTCGTAGATTATTGAATTTCCCGAGTAACGTGAAACAGCACCTGTGCCTTCAACAAAATGATCGTGTTAGAGAACTTACATCTCATAGTCAGTTCGAGGTTGAGCTAAGAAGTTGTTGTTTTGTGCATGCATGCAAAGTTGACATCTTTGTAAACTGTAGCCGTCAAGTCTCTTCAGGCACAGAATTGGCTTAATTAAGTCTCTCCGGTCTCGGAGTTAAGTTCCACTTATAGAAATCAACTTCACCACGCAAATTGAACCACCTGCCTCCTCACGGTTAATCCAGCTGAGTACCCCTCTGATCCGGACGCAGTATTCAACTCGGTCCCAAGGTAGGAACTCGGCCAGCACCTCAATTTGTCCTTCAATAACTGTTTTTGGGAGGTTGTTCAGCAGGTTCCAAAACAAAACTGGAATGATCGGTGCAGGAATTAGGAAGTGTTTCTAAGCTTGTCTCGAAGCTCTCGTATATGTTTGCAACCATTAGGAGAAAGTGGAATTAGAAAACTCATACATTATCGAAAGCGTTGGAGCTTTTCGCGCCCCACCAGTGTTTTGCATTGGAGTAGAGTGATTTACAATATCGAACGGGCTGAATAGCTCATTAAGATGTTGGCGAGAGTACTTCAGCATGATAATTATTTCCGTATCGCTTGACGGAGTACTGCAAAACTTGGAGTTCAGATTGGATCATTCGCACGATTTCGTTCAGTGCGTTTGATGATCAGACCAGCGAATTGAACTGATGTAATTACTCAATATGCAGCTGGTCAAGTACTGTGCAACACAGTGAGTACAGTCAAATGAGCTTTATTCAGCTCTTTCACAGTGACTGAAACGCACCGTGGATCAAACTGATTGGAACAACGAGTTCAACGTCGTTCAAGTGTCTGAAATTAGTTCGTGAGTTCTGATAAACTGAAGAGGGCTGAATTATTCACATGATATTCTATGGTGAACACGTGAAACCACATGTCGTACAATTGATATATCAGTTGAGAACACAACACGTACACATACACACACATCCGGTGAGTCGAGCGGTTCAGTTTAGTCGTTCCAAAACACCTCATCCGATTAGCGCACAGATTACATCGGCAAATTGCACCTGAATTATGTACCATAAAGCAAATATTAGAGGGTTTTGTGACGATTGTATGAGGAATACAAAATCACAGAAGCTTGTGGCATACTTCTCGAAATCACTTTTTATCTTTGAAGTAAACGAAATCCTTCGTCTCATAGAAGGATATGCGTTCTGCCCGGTGATACCAAGGAACGATCATGTAACACGGCAAATGAAATTTTGTGTCCGAGCCTGAACAAAATCTATCGAAAACATACACGGCATTCTATTAGCTGATCTCATCTACCTGGTGTAGGGAAATTACCATGTTGCTGAAGAATCCTCGAGATACAGGTAGGTTGAAACGATACTCGAGGTTCTATTGAAACGGTGTTTCTCTGGTCAGCATATGGATCCGGTATATACAGTGTAGTGGAACAGCTGAATTGCATAACAGAACTTTGGAAATCGGGGTTTCGGTCTAAGCAATATCTCACGACAACACATATACTTTTCTGGAGGTCGAGGATTTCATGATTTCGTTTATCTGACAACACAAAAAGAATTACAATGCTGCTAAATGAACCTGATGACACGGGTGTTTTGTAAACGTACACGTGCTTCTTGAACGGTGCGTTTTCAACTAATGTGCAGATCATAGCAGATTAAGTTTTGTGTCCGAATTTGAACGAAACAAAAAACTGTGAATTTTATTGTTGCAATGGGATAGCTAAGCTATGCAATATATATCTTTAAGAATTGAGCTTCACTCTGAAACTATGCAACCCTTTAGGCAATGTACGTAATGTTCTACTGGCTGAGAATATGTTCTGTCCAATGTTATCAAGAAACCGTAGACGCAAAAGACTCATCAGGATACAGACAGTTTGAAAATATTGATTTAAATATCACCGCAGTAGCGTATTTTTATTTGACAAAAAGCTTAAGTATGCTGAATTTGGTGCTGCAATGTAAAAGCTCAGTTTTGTATCATAGCCTTAGCAACTGGGGTTTATCTCTTGATCTAGTCGTGAGGAAAACTTCCCAACAACACATATACCATCCCGATAGCTGGGAATCTGTCCTACCTGAATTTATCCAGAAATCGACACATCTCTGCGAAAACTTAGCACAAGGTAGCCTGAAAATGATGTCTGAAGTAACGATGGACGAAATACACTGCCGAATCTACTCAACGTTATTATGAAGAACCAATGAACAAATATGACACATTTGGAACTCCGAATCATCCAGAGGTTCACATCATTTAATTACCCGCAGTACAGCGACATTTAAATTCGGAAAATCATGACTCGTTCAATTTCCCATTCCCACTGTGCCCTTCGTCACTTAAATTAGACTGGTCCGCAAGGAACCATTCACCAGTTTCATTATTAATAATGCTCATTAATCAATATCAATGACATCGGTTTGTTAATGACAATTGTAATCACAATGGGAATCAACATTTACACATAACCGAGATGAAAACTTTTCAGATGTATTCTACGCACTCTCATAACTATTACATGTGAACACCATTCTCTTCATGAGTTTTTCTCATTCATATATACAAAACATATACGCCAAATACTTTTCCGGATAGTTCGGACTTGTAATCGTTCCTGTTTCACCATTGAACACACCACCACACCCTGAAAAACGCATCAAATATCTCCAATTAGAGCAGTGATTCTCATTTTCGAGTGCTCCATTACCCGTTTTAATGATTTGTCAGGCCGCCGTTACCTCCAAATTACCCAAAACTGGTAAATTGACTTCTTATGAGAATCATTGTCCTAGACCGTTGCATTGCTCATCATTGCAGTCGAGAGTGATTGCATGAAAAGCTATTGTCTATAGCACGCTCATGCACTCCAAACTGATTTAGACGAATTCTCATTCTTTTCAGATGTCTTCTACTCACTCTTACAGCTATCACATGCGAATGCCGTTCTCTTCATGACTTTCTCTCATTCACTTCGTCTCATTTCACTTCACAGTTCGAATTAATTTCTCATTCAAAGGCATATACTATTCACTGATTACGTTGACGAGTGTTGACAGCAGAAGTCAACAATTCAGCAATCGAATTCAATTGCTCAACAACGTTCGACAGTCAATTGAACAATTATAGAGTGTATTTGATAGAATGAGAATTTGACTTTGATTATTAAGTGAAATGAATGAGAAATTAGCAGAAGAGAACACTTTTGGTGATAAAAGCTATGAGAGCGATTGTAACAGCAAAGAAAAGAATGAAAACCCTGTTAAAACAGTAAAAAATGAACTCTGGTATGTCCGCAGCAGCTAATCGTAGTCGGAAAATGGGAGAATGAAGAGTGTTGCTATCAACTAACTTCATCTTCATGCCCGAGTTACAAAAAACATCTTCACAGTGGCGCTGTATCATGAAATAACAACTGCACGAAATACTAATTTCCCGATCCTCTCCATTGCTCATTGACACCTCCAAATTACCCAAAATGGGTAATTCCACCTGGTATGAGAACCACTGCTATAGATCAATATGAAACGTTACTATGGTTCTATAGAGGTTACCATCTTCAAGGTAGCCGTACAGTTTTGCCTGGTAACATATGTGTTTCTTTGAACCATTTTTGATATTGAATGGCCTTTGCTGTCAGAGGAATGCGTATGTCCTCAAGATAGCAGAATTGCTCAACAAAATATATATTTTCCTGAATCTAGAGATTCCGCTGGATCGAACGGAGTACAGAAATTCACATGTTACTAGGCAAAGCTGAGTGTACGGTAGGCTCGAAGATGGCAACTCGTACAACATTGAGAAAACAGCTATATCTACTGATCTAATCATAATTGCTCGGCAAAATATATGATATTCTGGAAGTAGAGATTCTGAGCAATCAAATTTTTATTTTTCATTTGCGTGTCTCTCTTACGGAACATTGCTGTTGAAAGGACTGGTGATAAAAGGTACAAATTATAAGTGGACAATACCGAAAGAATTTGTTCATGTTGATATTATAATGTCAAGGGTCGGAGACAAAGATGCTCAATGTTCAGTACTGAATATAACAAAAGCCAGATCATTCAGGAGATTTATAATAAAATGGATTCCCATTGCCAAATTTGTATTCGGTAAATTTTCTCGTTGGGCTTCACAATCATTAAATTACACTCCATTATTATTATTATTATTATTATAATTCTTGGTTCAAATAATAATACCGATTTATTTTGGTTTTGAATGGTGAATATCACCTCGAAATTGGTGTAGTAATCACATCTCAGTTTAGAAATATCTCTGCAGTTATGCTAATCAATCCGGATATTTTATGCAGTGTTGATGCTCATCATCATTAAACCGTTACGATGTGATTCAAGAATGAAGTGGATCGCCTTGATGCAGACGTATTTGTATGTATTTATTTGTTGCAATGAACGATTTCGTAATTCGATAATAAATTATCAGAGTTTAATGAAGGGCGATGATACATACGGATTATGGCACTTGAATGTTTATTTGGATGAAATTCGATTCTTTCGATGACGTTTCAAACGCCGATGCGTCTCTGATTACAGTTGTGTATAATCATAATCGTGAAACAATACTATTCATTCGCATTTTTGCGTGACCTCCAGCAGCGAGTCACGGTTAGCACTTGCGCATTTGCCACCACTGTCTCCAACTTATCAGGTAATTTCTATAAATGTTCGTAATTTAGCTCAATGTTGTGTTGAAAGTTAATGTTTTTGTGCTTGTATCCAGTTCGTTGGTTTTTTAATGAAATGAACCAGAGCACGGCTGATACTCGAACTTCGCATAAAATTGCTGCGTTCTTAATTAGTACTCAAATATTTTTAAGAATCATTTGACCAAGTATGTGGTAGTATGCATTTCTTGATTGTTTCTATGATTCTTATTTGAACAGAATTGAGATGGATGATGTGGTAAGGGTGCGATGCAGATTCATTGCGATTCTTATTCTTATTATCAACCAACGACAAGCATGCAAAGCAGATGAGTTGGACGATATTACGTTGTTTCACGAAGATGAAACACGGTTGGTTTGTTACCTTTGAAGATCACATAGAGCGAGCAATATATGCATAGCATGACCAGAACTGATGGTTAGGTGGAAAAGGACACAACTTTGTAAATTTGTATCGGAGGAAAACCTTCAAGCGTTTTCTGTACACTCAGGTTTAGGTGTATGGTGTGATGTTTTGAGCTGAGCATACGCACGGCACGTTTATCAGTGTTTCATCTTCAACAAAAGATAATGAGTCAAATGCAAATTGTTGTGCTGTTTTATATGAGTACTTCAATATCCACCAAAACTTTCACAATACTTTTAACCAACAAAAGACACAGCTAATCCATTGAAATTACCTGTTTAACAAACAACATTTATTTTCAATGCATTACATTCATCAAAATTGCAACTGAACCAATACTATTTTTGAGAACGTGATCAAAACTTTCTTCCGTACTGATCAATTTGAAGTGAAAATTTATTTTCACGTATGACTCTTCTTATACAACATTGCTCAGTTACGAGCTTCATAGATTACGTCCGAATAACTCATTGACGAGTATCGCAATGGTCCGAACTAATTACAATAATTACTGTCTGATTAAGGGGTGGTTAAAGTTATGCGCTATATCGTGACATTTTTAGATCACGAATTGTTATGGTGAACGGCCACATGTATTTTCATGCGGGCAAGGACAAGAATATCTCGTTTTTATCGGGTGCTGGTGGTTCAATATTTTTTGGTGACAAAGATCTCAGTCTGCTTCCGCAGTTGGTCAGCTGATCATTTTTGTGTTTACATCTGTTTGAGTGTGAATGAACAAGTGAAACGAACGACGAAAAGGGAACGAAAGAAATCGGAGTGATTCATCCAGCTAGCACAGGGTGATGATGCATGAGCAATGCAATGACTTGAACAAATGAGTTACGAAATTGGCAAGAAGATGGATTTAGTTGTGATTGGATTATGCCCATTTATCAGCTTCAGGCCCACCGATGAACAGTTCCTGACTGTGTGCATGGAACTGCTCTTCAGCAATCGTATGTTATTGGGTGAGGGAATAGTAGCAAAAATTCAAGAAACAAAAATTTCAAAGCAATGTTATTGTGAAATTTGATGTTATTTTGATGGGGTGCTGTCTTTTTTTGGTGGTTTCACAGACTCCACTTCAATATACTTGATGACATCTGCACGATCTTGTGCTTTCTTGAGACCAACGAAGAACATCTTCGTTCCAGGAATACATCTCCGTGGATCTTTCAAATATTCATTCAGGGTTTCGCGATTCCACTTAACTCTCTGAAAGATCAGATGTTTCATTGAACAGGAAAGATGTTAACTGATACTTAAAATAGACATGTTGTTCAAGAACAAATTGTCGATTGGATTACTTAGCAGACAACAATGAAAAAGGATTGTATGGAAGCGACTCACTTTATTTTTCATCGACGGCGAGTAGACATAATTCGGAAGTGTTCCTGAGATTCTACTAAAGATTCCATTAAGACCTGGTCCAGCTTTAGTGCATTTCGTTGAATCTATAGCGTGACACTGTTGGCAGCGATACTTGAAGATTCGTTTTCCATTCTCGTAATCACCCTCAGGAATATGTCCGTCATCGTCAGTCTTTCGATTCCCTTTCTCATGATCTCTTTTCATTGACATAGACACAACCAAGCAATTTGATGCAAAAATTTTGAAGTGACAAGCGATTGAACAAACTCATAATCAATTTATTATACCAACATAATTATGAACTCACATTGCATAATCACTTGTTTATGTAGAGAAAGTTACGAGGATGAATTATTCATTCATTGAAATGAATAAGTTTTGCATACACAATTTATAGAGTCAAACTTATTGTTAATAAAGTCATCAAACTTTTTTATTCACGATCAGCAATCAGAATGGCACTGATGCTAAGTTCTAGTGATAAGCTTTCATGTTTTCCATTCCCCCATTATGCTCATTCATGGGGGAATGGAAAACATGAAAGCTTATCAAGCATATGGAAAGCAAACATTATGCTCATGGAAAACATGATGCTCATTCATTATGCGAGAAGGAATTCCTAAAATGATAATCCCTTGATGCAACTCTATGACCTACCTTGGCTACCTTGATCGGCCAGACGTTCAGCTACAGTAACGCTGAACGGAGCATGCTGTCCACATTTTTCTATCCACTGCTTTCCACTCCCATAAGCGGACCTAATATTTGACGATGTCATCTTCTCATCGTTTTTGAGATCCTCTCAATTGTCTTGGGTACCATTTTGATATCAGTGCATATATGTTATTATGTAACTTTACATTTCACATTCATCTGTTCCAGGCAGATTTCGAGACAGTCAAAGGCGAGTTCGGAGATGCGAAGGTAAGAAATGTTCATTTCTAAAATGACTTTATCGAATCTTATTTGATATGGCAAGTATTTATCGCCTGCTCCATCTGTAAACGCTCATAATGACCACGTCAAATCTCAGCTGAACAGAGCATGCTTCAAGCATCTCGTAGTTTTGTTTATAGTAATTATTCAGTCAAGAACAACATAATAGGTGAAGAATTTTTGTGAAATTTTACCGCAAATATTCAATCACATCATTGTGTGTGTTGGAGAGGAGGATCTCTTCCACTCATCGCGTTCGTATCTTTCAGGGACAACTTCAACAGGTAATCCGAACAGCAGATACTCTACGACATCAAATCAGGTTGAAAGGTTTGGATATTGCGGCACTTAACAGAAAGGTTCTCTCTTGAGATGTTGATCCATATTAAGAGGTCATTATTAGTTTCCGGCTATAATTGCGCTCATAATTCGATCGAATGATCTTTGACAGTCTGAAATAGCCAATCAATTCCTCCGGGTCTTTAAAAGAACGTGTTGCTTCACAAAGATATTGAATCTAATGATAAAATGACAGATGATTTGATATATTATTGTTATATTGATTTTTAAGATAGCGAATATAACTGGACGATTGAATTCAATGAAAACATCGAAGAAGAGTGGTATGGGTCGAAAACTTAGAGGACTGCTTAGCGCCGTTAAAGCCCATTTGGTACTGTTGGATGCACGTCTGAAGAAAAATGAATGTGCTGGGAAGCCGTGTCAAAATGGTGGAACATGCATCGATTTGTACAAAAAATTCATGTGCATTTGTCCGTCAGCATATGAGGTATATAGTGAAGAGTTGTTCGAACAACATTTCTGTATATAGATAATGAGATCTTCCAATCGTTTACCAACTCAACTTACTTTAGATCAGCAACGAAAGATTAAGGGTGTTCCCGATGGAGGAAAAATTTCAAATAAATTTGAAGTGTTTATGTGATTAAAGAGTGACTGAAATCTCTGAAAATGAATCAAGTGTTGTTTATATGATTTGCACACCGAGTACTTTGTACGTGAATATAACATTCGCAACAAGAGATGAGTTTCTAGGGAACTACTTGTGAAAACAGAGTGGACGAATGTGCACTCTATGAGGGTACGCATGCTGGATGTCAGAACAATGGAACCTGTGTGAACAAACCGACTGGTTTTCAGTGCGTTCTATTTGCTATGAAATCATGAATCAACACTTATCTCTTTCTTTTCGATTTGGGATAATTTTCATATGGCTGAGAGAGAGATATACAAGTACACAGTCTTTGTAACTTATCATAATGTGAAACCACTATAAAGTGCTAACAAAACCGTCAAATTCAAGCTATCGTTAACTTTTGAGAATTTTTTAAATCGTGCCTGAAATGAGTAATATGATGGATGTCACAAGTCATGCGATACTAACTTGAGTAATTATTGAGGTGAGTTGCGGTAAAAAAGTATTGAAAATGCTTGACATTGGAGGAATATTGAATGTCGAGGCTGTTTGATGCCTGTGTCCGAATTTTCAGGTGTATATGTCCGAAGGGGTACCATGGTAGTCGCTGCGGGCTCCGAGTTACCGCGTGTGAATTTTCATTTGATCTTTGCGGACCAGCTGGTCATTGCATTCCAGCGCCGCCTGTAAATGATTCGGGCGAAGTGAGAGCTTAGCAATGTTTTAGTGGTTTCGACAGCTGCGAATTTTCTCAGTTGCCAGCGACCATATCCAATTTTGTGATATTATTTCAATGATCACCATCAAACAGTGATTATTCCACTTATGCAAATGTATATTCCAAGTCTGTATGAACCATTTTTCCATTCTACACAAAAGTAGTGAATATTTCAAAAAATTCTCGCGACATGAATAATCGTCATGAAATAAACTTGAAATCAGTCTTAACTAATTAAGCCCGGATATCGTTGTATTTGTGAATGGGGTTATCGGTCAACAGCGGACAAGGCCAATCCGACATGTGAAGATATCGACGAATGTGAATCAAATCCTTGCTATCCAGGTGCAACGTGCGTCAATTTACCGGGATCCTTCAAGTGTTCAGGATGTCCGGCGGGCATGACCGGTAATATTGTTGCAGTTTCTTAACCTCAGAGAGAAGTCTCGCTTTCGAGTTCAATTTAATTAATCATTCTTGGTTACTGTGAAGCGACAAACAGTTATTGGCTGTTTTCTGAGCTGTCATCATCAGTTGAACCTTCGAGAACCCCAATCGCATCCATAAATACAGCCAAATATTTGGTGTCAATCAGTACAAATGCTTCTGATAAATGAATTTGCCCAATTGATCAGGGAATGGCGTCAACTGTTTTGATATTGATGAATGTGCCGACACGGAGCTGGTAACGTGCTCCAAAGATCCACCAGTGCAATGCATCAACACGATTGGTTCGTTCACATGTGCCGCATGTCCGCCAGGTACCAAAAAAAGTTTCATCGTTATTCTGAAATATCTATCTCTTACTGATTTGTCGAATCCTTAAAATTGCTGCCGTAGTTTCTTGACAGAGAAAGTCAGAGAATTCACGGAATTCACGGAAAGGAAGTATTTTATTGAACTTAGATCGTAAGATTGGTGCACTATTCAATAGAGCCAGCCGCTATGCTTACTATCAATTTGTAATTCGATTACTGCAACTTGTTGTTCCACTTTCATCCGATTTCTGTCGCTGTATGATGCCCATCATTACCGGAATATTTCTCTAGTTTACATATGCTGCTTTAATTTGTATTCAATCGATCAAGTACCTCCCAATGGTCATTGTTAATTATCTTGATGTTGTGCGCCTTGCCATAATTTCTATTCCCTGAGGAGCGCTCTAAGACCTACTTTCAAGACTCAATCATTTCCATGAAACACTGAAAAGGTGAATGCAAAATGTTTCATTAATTTCGAATCTGGTCTGGTCTACTCTTAAAGATGGTCGTTATCACAAAGGTGCATTTCAAGGCTACAAAGGTGATGGTCGCATTTGCACAAAACTGGATCCTTGTGAAACAGCACCATGCTATCCGGGTGCTAAGTGCTTCAATATGGGTTCGGCATCACTGACTGAAGGTGGTTATCGGTGCGAATGTCCACAGGGTATGATCGGTGATGGGATCGGTCGAGAAGGATGCTACCGATCGAATTCTACGCTGTGTAGCATTGATACATGTTACAATCAAGGAACATGCCAGGTTCTGTTCAAATTCCTTTCATTTCACTCATCAAAGAGTTCATGGACTACGCATGTCAGGACTCTTTTTCATTACAAAACGAATCATTTGATTCATTGGTTCGACGGAATTCCGTTGGATTATTAAATTAGAGCAGTGGTTCTCATAGGGGTGAAATTACTCATTTTGGGTAATTTGGAGGTGTCAAGGGGTAATGGAGGGGATCGGGAAATTATTATTTAGTGCAGTTGTTATGTTTTGATTGAACGCCATTGTGATGGTGTTTTTCAACTCGGCTAACAAGGTTTCCATTCGTTTTAATAGGGTTTTCATTCTTTTCCTGGCTGTTACAATCGCTCTCATAGCTTTTATCACCAAAATTGTTCTCTTCTGCTAATTTCTCATTCATTTCACTCAACAATTAAAGTCAAATTCTCATTCTATCAAATACACTCTATAACTGATCGTTTGACTGTTGTGCAATTCAATTCGATTGCTGTATTGTTGACTTCGGTTGTCAACACTCGTCAACGTTTTCAGTAAATAGCATATGCAACTGAATGAGAAAATGATTCGAACTGTAAAGTAAAATGAGACGAAGTGAATGAGAAAAACTCATGAAGAGAACGGCATTCGCATGTGATAGCTATGAGAGTGAGTAGAACACATCTGAAAAGAATGAGAATTCGTCTAAATCAGTTTGAAGTGCGTGAGCGTGTCATAGACAATAGCTTTTCATGCAATCATAATCAACTGCAATACTGAGCAACACAACGTTCTAGGATAGTGGGTCTCATAAGAAGTGAAATTACTCGTTTTCGGTAATTTGGGGGTGTCGGGGAAAGGGAGGGAGGCTAACGGCGGCCTACCACAATATCAAAAGAGGTAATGGAGCACCTGAACGTGAGAACCACTGAATTAGATCATTTAATACCTCACATATCATACAACTGATCATACTTTCAACTTTGCTTCTGCCTAGCTGGAAGTTCTTTATTCCTTTAAACTTTCTCAACGAATCATGTGTTCCGAGCATAGAACCGTGACTTCCGCAGATTGTTTGAGTAAAAATTAGTGTGCAACTTCAGGTTGTTTCTGAAGATGAATATAAATGCCATTGCAATTGGGGTTATGTTGGCAAGCGTTGCGAATTCGCAACGGCATGTTTAGAGAATATTTGCGGTGGAAGGGGTGAATGCATACCCAAAGCAGACGCTTCTTTCGAGTGTAAATGCATGAAAGGATACTACGGTAACACGTGCCAGTTCGAGGAGGATGGTTCGTCTTTATTCATTCATTAATCCTCACAAACGTCCTGTCTCATCCGAAGATATTATCCATGATTAGAAGAAAGGATAGTTTCGTGTTCATGTTACGACTCTGAAAGAAACACTTTACTATGGCACTGATAGGTTTGTCGTCATGAGTGTAGCAAAGAGCATATCAAATTTTGTTTGTTTTGATATACGAATGATCAATATAGTATCCTCCACCTATTGACTATTGCTTTGATTCGAGGATGTGGTGGTCATTCAACAAATTCAAGCGGAAAAATCAAATATCCTGATTGGACATGGTATCACTTCGGTAGAAATAAATCATGCGAATGGATCATTACGGTGGATGAACCGAATAAAGCAAGTTGTCCAAGTCGTTATCTATATTCGCTGTTCCATTGAGCATCTACATTTTTTAAACTCAATAAGGCAGAGGACAACTTTTAACGATACATTCGTCATCAAAAAGCATCTGAACTCATTGAATTATGCAGCAGTAAATGAAGAGTCATCATTGTACTTTTATGTTAAATATTCTCCAAATCAATGTAGTTTTATTTCCTAAAAAGAGTGAACTGAAGGAATTGACGACCTGGAATCCTTATGACATTGTAGATAATCGAACTGAATTTCACCAATTTCCACCTACCGTCAAGCAGTCTCGATCTGCTGTTTTGTTCGCGTGCTGATGCGAATGTGACTCTTCGCGACGGTGACTCTGCGAACGCTCCTCTTGTCGGTGTTTACTGTGGACATCGAGGCTCGATTTCAGTAAGATAAAATATCGTTGGTTCAAAATCCCCTCGCTTGCTGGATTGCATGTTGCAAACGTTGACTACTAGAGCAATACTAGAGCAAGCGATTACAGCACATGAAAATCCCAGTATTAAGATACGAGGTTACTGGAAGAGTTTCAGATTCACCTTCTCCTCGAAACAAGGGGAAAAAGTTATTTGAAAAAAGATGGATGAAAGACATTCTTACAGAGGACTTTTTTGGACATGATAAGTAGAAAAAAGTGATAACTCCATGCAATTTACCAAATACATTTGGAATCAGTGAATGATATGTCCTAATCGTTCTTAAATACTATTGACCAACAATTACATGTCTCAGTGGCCGTTGTTAAGTACCATTCGCCTTTCAATACGCTCATTGATATTGAGAGGGAAACCTCACTAAGTTGGTACAAACCCCATGAGAACTTGACCAATATTTCATGTGCCACCATCTAGCCCGATCTATTTCTCATCGAATAAAGCGTATATTTCGTTTGTATCCAATCAGCGACGTCTTGGCATCGGAGGATTTTCATTCGAATGGAAAACTGTTGACAAAAGTATCTTTGTTGCTGTTCATTTGATCTTCCCTTGTTACTTTTCTCCTCCCCTTAAATTATGCTTATGAGCGATGCCTAAAAACAGCATTAATCGTGCGAAAAAAATCGAAAAAAAAATCAAAAATCGAAATTCCACCAGACAATGCCTTGAAAGAGCTTCAGCATATGATGTGATTTACGCAATTTAAAGAATGTGGTGAACGCCAGTATGGAAACGAAGGCGAAATATCGCTGTATGATTATCAAAAAAGTGAAACATGTCAATGGCATGTAAGCGTCGATCCAAGTCGTCACATTGAAGTGACCATAGAACCGTTCAACCTCGGCTCAAAACAAATCCGAAACTGTTCGCTGAACTCACTTGAAGTTAGTAGATGCGTTCGTTAAAGAGAGCCATTTTCGGTAATCATTCATTAAGCAAAACCAAAAGCACTCCATTCATTGTAGCTGTTCGATGGTCTCGAAGTCGACGAATCGGCCAGAATCCTGCATTTATGTAACAGTGAAGAGACGAGGACGCTTGTTCGAACTACACTACCTTATTTCACTGCTTACTTCAGAAGTGACTTCCCATCCGATTTTCCGACCGATGAGTGTGAGCGATTTTTGCCTTTTTCCTTTCCAATTTGAGCGTTGCGTGGAAAGCATAAAGCTGGAAAATTCTCAGTGCGCTTCATGTGGATATTCTTAGAGAAATATGCCAGCTGGTGCTCCGAAGCTTTGTATTGCTGGTTATGATTTCAGTGTCGAATTAATGAAGTGATTAATTTGCGGTTTCTGTGGTTTTTGGAAATTCTGAAAGAATATCTTTGGGATATCGGGAAGCATTAGCTAAATTGCAAACTGATCTCCATTCATTCCATTGATAGGCAAGGCAACAGTGATGTCGCACATCGAAGTTATGTTTCAGTATAAGATGAAATATGACTTTCTGCTTACAATTAGGTATTAGACATATGTAGACTTATGTATTGCATGAGCAGAATCACGTTGTTTTTTTCAGGTTGAAATTTCGTATTGCAATACAATCCCTTTTGTTCGTTGGTTGTTCTCATTTGGTTTTTCCGCCTAAAATTTTCAGTATGGATTTGCAGGTAATGAAGATGCGAAATGCAGAAGAGGATTCACCATAAAATATAGAACAATTGAATGTGCGTTTTACAAAGTTTTATCAAGTTCTCATTCGTCATTTTCGATACCAATAAATCATTCATGAACAGTATGGAATCTGAAATCCTTTCACTTTGACGAATAAAAAGTTCAGAGGTTTTAGAGTCTGCTGGTTGCGAAATTTATTTACCTAACTAGTAAGTTTTTTCGCTATCACGTGCCCTAATGAACGTAACTGAAGTTGCTGTATTGTATGCATAATTTAATTTAAGTGTAGTAAAGAACCCTTTGTTAACGCATCAAATGAAGAAAGAGAAGAGAATTTATGAATAGTTTAAGTCAGCGAATCGTGAAAATCATCACATTATCAAATCTCACGTAGTGCTCCTCCCCTCCATCTCCTTTTATGTTAATAATCAATTCTCGGGCATATTCAGTGGATAAGGACTGCGGTGGTAATATTCTACCGGATGCTGATGGAAATTTTGATGGTGTTATTCAGTCTCCAAACTATGGTTTCAATTATTTTCCGAATTTGGATTGTCTTTGGAGTTTGGATGCTTCAACAACATCGAATGTAATTTTTGTGATCATGATGAAGAGTGATTAGATTTTCGAGAAATGATGTTTGATCTATACCTCAATCATATAATCAGTGCTATCCATATATTTTCGAATATTTATTCGATTTCAAAATAAGCGATCGAAAGCATGTTTGGTGTTTGAGAGAAGGCCACCGAGTGGCTTTGATTGCTGAAGTCAAAATATTGCTGACAAATTCTCGATTTGTTGAATGTATTTTGAAAATTAAGAGACCTGACGACGGACACGTGATCAGGGCTGAAGTGATTGATATGGACATACCGTCGTCACCGCCAAGCGGAATTAAAGGTGATCAAAGTTGTTCCATAAAATGATTCCATTAGAATCGTTTTGGTGCTTAAATGTCAAATTTTGTGCCGAAGGCTGCTGCCTGTGTTAAAAAGGGAATCATGCAAGTGTCTGGAATGAAAATTCCCGATCCTCTTCTCAACTTAAAATGAAGTTCTCATCGTTTTCTATCAATTATGAGCACCTCTAAAGATGATTTCATTGCTTTATCGGCATTAAAACGTATATCTGAATCAGTTACGTTTTACTATAATATCTCTTGCTCTCCGAAGCTGATCAGTTCTGTTTTTGAATCGAATTCATCAAACACGCCTCTTTTTTTATAGCTATACCTGCACTTCGCTACTATCATAATCATTATCTTACCGTGAGCCCACTTCACAAACTACTCAGGCTTATCGGTCCTTGTCGTTACGACTATCTTACGGTAAGGCTTAAAATGCGTATATGCCTGTGATATCATCACCTAACTATCGCTAAAATTCGAAGAGTAACATTCGGTATCTAAATGACGTTACATTGACGATTGGATGATAATACAACCAAATGAATTTGAACAATATTGCTAATGGGGAGAATCAGTTATTTGTTGTAAACGGCTGAAAGTTATGACTTCTGTGCTCATTAGAGAATAAAAAATATTTTCATTCATCTGAAAACGGAAAGAATGCTTGAAACGTCTGATATTGAATGCCAATGAACTAAAGTGAAACTTGTGGATACCCCAGTCGATTTTTGCTTTGATTCGGCTGCAAACATTGAGATGTTTTTTCTTTGAAGTTCAAAGACGGTGGTGACATAACAAAGCCGATTATTGGCCGATACTGTAACAGTCGACGTCCAGAAGGACCGATCGTGTCGACAAGTCCGAGGATGGTTATTCAGTTCCACTCGAATCAGACGGTGAACGGGAAAGGCTTCAAAATATCTTACACTTCGAGTACGTCTTTCGTGATTGTTATTATTTTTGTGGACAATTCATGTCCCAATTGTATTGGTTGGTTAGGAAGTGGAGGAATTCGCAATTTCGTCATACAAAGAATTCACAAACAACGGAACAGTATTTGTATACTGCACCAACTGCAGGTTTTTTGTACCTAGAAAGCATCGTGACTGTCGGCAAAATGATGAATAATTTGCACGCGGATAGCATGACCTTTTACAGTCACATTCCTTCAGATGTAGAAACCAGGAATCAAATTAAGCTACTGGACAATTTCTCACCGCATCAGTTTGACACCATTGAAGTTCCCTCACCCTACATTCTCATTTTTCAATTGAGTAATAGCTCTGCTAAGGTACGAAATTTCAGCCTGTGAGAAGCACTTCAATCAGATAAACGGAACAATTCAAAGTCCAAACTATCCGGACGGTAGCCCACGTGCATTCAAGTGCACTTATGTGATTGATGCGCATCGAACCAAGGCCATACGTTTACGTTTCAAGTTCATTGGATTGAAGCTTGATGTGCGATCGTGCTTCTATGATCAGTCGAATCAGGACACGCGTCGCGATTACGTTGAGGTTTGTGTGCATTTCAACTTGTTCATATTTATTACAACAGAGGAATTCATGACGATAGAACACCATTCACACGGCTTCATAACACTTCTTTTTGTTCCATTTCTTTTAAAAATTCCATTTCCTTCTTGAAATTCATTCATTTCATCCATTCCGTTCCTGCTTTCTCGACTGTGCCAATCCATCAAAAGAATAGACACTGACATTGTTCTCTCGCAAATACACGATAGAGTGGCAGCTCATTTGATAAGTTCACAAATTTATCCGAATATTCAAATGACCGTTGAGGGCTCTGAAATTCATAGTCTGTTGCATCGACGTTGTTAGAGAATGATATTGTCGAAAAATTTTCAGTTTTCTGGCGGTCACGATTCACACAGTCAGATCAATAAACGATATTTCTGCGCTCGCTATCCGTTTATCGCTCCTGATGGCGAGATTGTGAGTTTACTTAATGATTTACGTGAAACGTTGCGGATATAACAAGTCATGATTTTCACCTGTGATGAACTGTTTGGTATTCCGAGTTTTGCTCATTGCTCGAGTGTCGAAAATTTCAATCGGATTTTCTCACTGAGAGAGTCATCTTAGGATGTTTTTCCTCAGTGGCTGAATGCTCTTGCAGGTAACCAGTGCGTCTAGGCCACTGAAAATCATCTACAGTTCATCGGGCATAGAAAACAAAGGAATCTTTTTCCAATATGAGCAATTCGAAGTTGGTAAGTTTCCTGATCATTTGCAGAAGTTCAGACGTTAGTAAAAGCAAAACTTCGAACCTCTTTGAAGCGTAAATAACGGACGTAATTGTTCCTGTTCTTCAAACCTCTCTTGATATTGTATTGAACGTGATGAAATGTGTTCGAATGTGATGAATGCACGCAATATGTGGGATCGAATAGCTCTTATTCAGTGGTTCTCATAGGGGCTGGAATTACCCATTTTGGATAATTTAGAGGTGTCAAGGGTTAATAGAAGGGTCGGGAAATTAGTATTTTGTGCAGTTGGTATGTTATGATGGAACGCCATAGTGATGGTGTTTTTTTAACTCGATATAAGTGCGGTGAGGGTTTTCATTCGTTCTAATAGGGGTTTCATTCTTTTCCTTGCTGTTGTAATCGCTCTCATGACTTTTATCACCAAAATTGTTCTCTTCTGCTAATTTCTCATTCATTTCACTCAACAATTAAAGTCAAATTCTCATTCTATCAAATACACTCTATAACTGATCGTTTGACTGTTGTGCAATTCAATTCGATTGCTGTATTGTTGACTTCGGTTGTCAACACTCGTCAACGTTTTCAGTAAATAGCATATGCAACTGAATGAGAAAATGATTCGAACTCTGAAGTGAAATGAGACGAAGTGAATGAGAAAAACTCATGAAGAGAACGGCATTCGCATGTGATAGCTATGAGAGTGAGTAGAACACATCTGAAAAGAATGAGAATTCGTCTAAATCAGTTTGAAGTGCATGAGCGTGCTATAAACAATAGCTTTTCATGCAATCATAATCGATTGCAATGATGAGCAATGCAACGGTCTAGAACAATGATTCTCATAAGAAGTCAATTTACCCGTTTTGGGTAATTTGGGGGTAACGGCGGCCTGACAAATCCTTAAAACGGGTAATGGAGCACTCGAACATGAGAATCACTGCTCTAATTGGAGATGCTTGATGCATGTTTCAGGGTGTGGTGGTGTGTTCAACGGTGAAACAGGAACGATTACAAGTCCGAACTATCCGGAAAAGTATTTGGCGCATATGTTTTGTATATATGTAATCAACGTACCAACGGTTCGTGAGTCGTATTGCTTGTAGAGTTTTTCCAAAAAAAATTAGTGCTCCTGATTAAAGGCACATGAAAGCTCCTAAATGTCAATGCCATGAATGAAATTCATGCTCCAGCATACATCTGCATTTTCAAGAACCGTGCATTGATGCAGCTTCTTGGAATTGACATAAGTAACTGCAATAATTTGCTCCACAATAACTTCCAGAGCAAGCGAGTTCGATTAACGTTCGACATATTTGAACTGGAAGTGGTACCAAATCGAGAGGATTGCGCCTATGACAGTGTTGAAATTTACGATTCTTATATCAGCGATGACGAGCACAGTGATATGCATGGAAGGTGAAGGTTTAGGCTTATTCGAATATCTCTAAACATTGTTTTTGTGCAGCAGAAACGAATGAAACAACCATATGTGACGCTCTTGAACTAACTAAAAGTCATGTAATTTTGATGAAAATTTGTTGAAGCTTTCAAAGAGATGCTTCAGATACTGCGGCACTTTCATGCCACCGTCAATCCTGTCAACTGGCTCACAGCTAGCGGTTGTGTTCAAAAGCGACCGTTCCGTGAATGGAGCTGGCTTTACGGCGCGTTGGCAAGCAGTTGATGCCAAGGTCGGGTCGTGTTGGTTGATTACCCTCATTAGAGAGCAAGCATCATTTTCACTCACTGGGCATCATCTGAAATTCTGTGAAGCACTTTTAGGAAATGTCATGTAGTCGGTGACATCTCATGCACTCCTCCCCCCTCCCCCCCCCCTAAAATGGCTCCAAACATCGTCATCCTCGTTCCCTTCGATCTGAGACATGCGATTCCCTCTGACTGTTGGAAATAGAATTTTACGTCAATTGCTGCGATAACTGAAATACAGAAATTGGATTCTGTTTCAGGTTGACTGTCACCGTTCGTTTACGGCACTTAGTGGTCAAATTGTGATCAGTATCGAAGCTGCGCAGCGAATTACGCAATGTGACTACATAATTGCGGTTCGTTGTTTTCCATTTCATGACTTATTAGAGATTGATGGTTGTTGCCATTCATAAATTCTATCCGGAACGTTCGTTGATTTGTCAGTGCTAAAAGAGTATGGAAACAAAATTTTATAATTTGAATTTGACAATTGTTTGAATATTGTATCATCATCATTCTTAATGTCCGCCCAATATTTGTCACTCTTTCACGGTCTTCGAACACTGTTTCATTACCTGAAAATAGAACCGCTGAACTTAATGCACACCTCTTTTCGCAAGCATTGCATTTCTCACAACCAAGCAATACGAGTGTCAGAAATCATTTTTGTTTTCTTTTCAGCTGCCGTCAACGAAGCGAATTCTCCTCAAATTCCAGAACTTCTCTGCGCCTTGTACCGAGGCAACACTAACAGTGAAGTGCGTTGTTTTGATTGTGAAAACATTACAATCGTATGGAGGTGCAGACCATATGAGGAAATACAAAAACATGTAGCCAACTCTAGCAGGCCTTCGTGCTTGTTTTTAAGCTCAATTTCTTGTGATACTTGGTGATGATCATAATCAGTCTAGCACAAAGAAGTCAAGTAGTTTAGAAATGGTGTGAATGAGCAATCACCTGGATTCAGTGGTTTATATCGAGATTCAGAAGTCTGCGATCAACATCCGGTCACTGAGCTTCGTTCTCAAGGCAATCGCGTTTTCATGCGTCTCAAAACGACAACTTTCCGAGCCGTACAATTCCACATTTACTATGAACAAATTGACTCTGGTGATTTTTGCTTACGTTCCATTAAACTCCACTAAACTTCCATCTCTCACCATACCTCGTTGCTCCACCAAATAGAGGAGCGGCGCTCCAAGTTTTTAGTTTGTTCAGCAATCTCATTCCAAATTTTTTCATATACAATCAATCAATACTGCCAAATCAATATGCACAGAATTGACGATTAGAAATTCATTCACAATATTCTAAGCTATTCACATGCGACTGAATTCAGGATGTGGCGGGCAGATTGGGGGATTAAGTGGAGCGCTGTCGTCACCACAATATCCATTGAAAGACTCAAGAACGTTGAACTGCGACTGGCATATATCAGTAGCAGCCGGTTTCTTTTGGTCTTATTTGATTTAAACCTGATGATATTTCATTAACCGTGTGCATGCACTCTGTTCTTCATACGACTATTTGATCTTATGAGCTTAAACTCCCTGAAAAAATTGCGGCTGAAATTCCGCTTTATTAGCAGCAGTTTCTTGATCAGTTTTCGTCATCCATATCTCAATCTATTTCCTATGTGATCCATTGAATGGTTAAACGAACGAATAAATGGAATGGATTAAAGGAAAGCGCTTGTTTAGGGAATCGCATTCGTTTCTCGATTACAATGGTGGACGACTTGAATTCAGCGGACGTGAACGGTTTCTGTTCCACGTTTGCACCAAACTACATTGATGTGCGTTACATTTGTCAATCAGTAGAAGTTGTGAACTCATTACGAGTTCATGCATCCCGTTTCTTTTCAATAGCACATTATTCCTTCATTGATATCGCGTTCTTCTCACATGGAAGCTCGTGTTTCCTTCGAATACACCTCTTGTAATTGATTTTCGAAGGTTTCACCTGAACAATTCATCAGTGCAGTAATTTCTGAAAGTGGACTTTAGTTCCTCTGAAAATCAGCGAATGTAAAGAGACTTTTGTGATTTTCTCGGTCGCAACAAATCGCTCAGTGTTGTTCATATCATTCGTTCCCAAACAATTATTGCTATATTCAACTAAAAGCATGTGAATATCTATTTGAACCTAGATCGTGTCAATGATGAGTTCAGGTTGCCGATGGTCCAACAGCAACCGCTCGAATCCTTCGACGCTACTGCAAGAAGGAGATTTCATTGCCTCCGGTTGACTCGGACAGTAATGTGTTAACAGTCAGATATCATCAACACGGTGGCACTCATTTTGGATCACTTTTCGGTTTCCTTGCGCACTACGTCACTGGTCAGCATATCAGCACATAATTCTCCGAAACCATATGTTTCGAAACAATAACGCTCCGATCAAATTATAAGACTATCGAGTTTGAAATGGATGAAACCAAAAAAATTAAACTAAAAATTTGCAATCGCTGAGAACTTGACGAATCTACTGATTTCGATGCACTCATTCTTCCACTCTACCAAATTCAGTGTGTAACGATGTCTTGCTGACGACACATCATGGAGTGCTGCAAAGTCCTGGATATCCGCATCGAACACTGGAAAATCGTTTCTGCAAATGGCGCATTCAAACGACGAGTGCGAATCGTGTCCGCTTAACGTTTCATCGTTTTCGACTCAGCGAAGTCTTCACAACTTATACGCCGATGTGTTTCGTTAACTACTTTGAGGTTGTGTCGTTTCGAATATGACATTCTTAGGAATATCTGACTCTGTAGCAACAACCGTAGCAATGGTATAAGATGGCTATGAATGAAGCAACTCATTTACTGGCAGTCCGTTTCTTTGCGCAAAAATTATCCCTAGTTGAAATTGAACTGCACATTTCCTTCCCAATCGAATGAGCAAAACTAGTGATTCGATAATTCATGCAGACATCTAGATCTTCGCGATCATAAACTGACTTTACGAGAGTCGATTCAGATCGCTGAAAATCAAATCAACCAAACGATAATGATGAAAAATTCGGAACGCGATGATAATTCAACAATTCGACGATTCTGTGACCGTTCTGGCTCACCGATAACAATTCTATCCAATAGTCATTTCATCGACATAACTTTTGCTTCAAGAAATGAGCCTGAAAATCATTTCTGGCTTTCATGGTCAACAGTCGGTGAGTCCTATTATTCTCCTGATCATCGCAATCAAATCAGTTCTGAACGTTCCTTTGAAACAATCTACTTTTTTTTGCATACGAAAATATCCTCAATATCTTGACATCGTGAAATCAATTCCAGGTTGCGGAGGCATCTACAAGTCTGAAAGTGATTTTGCCGTTAATGTCTCAAACTTGATAACGGACGCAGATGTTTACGAGTGCAGTTGGACAATCTCAGCTCCAATCGGTCTTCGCGTTTTGTTCTCGATTGAGAAATTCCTCATGTTTTCTAATCCTGAAGGTTGTAGTTACGATAATCCAGAAGCTGTCAACGGATTGTCGGTAAGTTACGCGCTATGTGTGAAGTAATCATTTTTAATATACTGAATGCGATCGGTAGTTTTAGAGCTGCTTAAAATACATGACTTCTACGAGGAAGTTCATGAACCGACAAAAGTGAAGCTTCATTGCTGTCAATCAATTAATTTTGAGAAATTTGACTGTGTTAGGTCCATGACAGTACTCATCTGTTTGCAGTTCTATTCGGGAACAACGAATCACTCAGGAATTGCATCAAAAGTTATCTGCGAAAATATCGATACCGTAAACGAATACAAATCACACACCAATGAATTGTACGTTAGACTGAGATTACAACGAAAATATGCGAAACCTGATTCAGAGAACATAATTCTCAAAGGAAAGATACGATTCGAACGACCGTCATCTGGTGATCATTGTGGAGCAGTTATCAACGGTTAGTTGTGTTCATGATGACGAGCTTGATACTCACTGAAGCATAAGATTCAAACGATCAAAAGGTGTGATCAACTTCAGATCGTTTTCGATCTGTCCTTACTCATCAGGCATGAAAGTGCCTCTCCCACTAAATGGTGAGAATCGAGTAACTTGCTTCCGGTGAACTTGTGTTAAACTCAGAAAATCGTCTCGAATGTAGCAATTATTTGCAGTCCTATGAGAGTCTATCAGTTCTGTAGATTATTATGAGTTGAATTCTGAGGAATTCGTTATGAGCATTGCTGATCGCTGCACGATAGATCATCCCTGTGCTATCGCAGCTTGAATGAATTTGATGGATGTTATTTGTGATGAATGCGATCTTAGTGACTCATTTGGCACCCGCGATAATTCACTCACCGAACTATCCGAATCCGTATCCAAAATCTATCGAATGCATTTGGTTGGTGAATGCACCCCAAGGTCATACCGTACAATTCAACCTGACTCACTACAAAACGCTCGGTTATCATCCACAACGACAAACGGCAACACCTTGGAGAATTTCCTACCTCAGCAACATCACGTTAGTTGATTGCAGTAAAACTTAATCGTTTAAACCATTTGCTGCTTTCTGTTATCATAGGGTTGATGGAGGGCATCAATCGCACTCACCACATCAATTCGCCCGCATCTTACACTATAACACATCCTGCATAAACATTTCTTTGAAGTAAATGAGAATTATCTCGAAGTTTCAACTTCTCATTCAGATGTAGCGATCAATTACTTAATTTTGGAGTTTGCGGTGTTTCAAAATGTAACCGAATACCATTTTTCTCTAATTTAGGTGCCAAAGTCCAATAAGTTTTGTGGAAGGATCCATATCGTTCTTCAACGCCAACAACACGTGAGTTCATGTCGACGTCTGAGGAGACCTTTGAAAGTTTATCATTTTTTTGGCAGTGAAATCACCATCGAAGAAAAACGCTCATTGCTTTTTTAATCCAATATTAGAAACGTTTTTTTGGAATTACTTTCTGATTGTTTATTCTGCTTCAGTGAAATGAACAATAGCACATCTTTCAATTATTTGAAGATTACATTTTTTGATTGTCATTGTTGGGGCATAACAACGATAATTGAACGGTTGATATTGGTCAACATTTTTTCAGTGACGGTGAGATTCTGGAGCGCATCTGTTACAATCTGAAAGAATGGAAAGTAGTGAGATCGACTACAAATCAGGTCTCCTAACGTTCCAAATTGTGCCACTTTTCTCACTGTGATTCAACCGTGCGACAAGAAAAATGTCAATCAGGGGCTAGAAAATTTTTCCGCACATTGGAATAATCTGTAACATTGATCTCACTTCAGATCAGATCACTAATTTTGATCATAAACATCGGTGGCCTAGCCAAAACATTCTTTAAAAAGAAGGGGCAAGGGCGAGACAAAATATTCTGGTCCAAAAATTAGCTGACTTAACGCCTATGCAATAGCAGCGGTTTATTGATTCCATTATGTTCAGTCATCATCCCAGTGAATGTTGCATTGGCTTACGACGAAGGCGTCGAATTTCGAAGAGTCATTTCAGGCAGTTGTGAGTTTCCAAGGTGCGCCATACGATCGTTCGTATTTGTCTGGAGACGATGAAGCGTTGCACAGTATCGGATTTGTTCTACAGGCGTCGGCTAGATGTGGTGGGACGTTGATTGCCAACTCGCAAATGCAGTCACTGCGACTGAATTCATTCGATGATGATGAATGCATATTCTACATCAGAAGTGAAGGTAGCATATTAGACGAATTTGATGATTCGTCTAATGAAAGAAACTGAAAAATCAACATATTGATGAATAGTTGCTTGAATTTCTGTTATCGAATTGAGTTCGAGACTGCAAACCGGTTCTGGAATTGTTCAGATCACTGCATTCACTTTCATTGATCACATATTACAATGTGCTTAAGGATGACTTCAGTGGACGATATCAGTTCACCTGTTCCTCGATTGAAAATCATAGAAGTGATCCATTTGCACTTCTACAAACGTTGAAAATTCCCGCAAATGCAAAGCAATAAGTTAACTGAGACATAAAAAATTGCTAGCGATGCATCAGTTGAAATGAATCACAAAAAAATTATCAGAAAGCTGGCGTTTGTAAAGTTGGCGAAATATTTTAGAAGCTGAGCACGTCTATCTTCGTATCGATCACATCGCCTTCAAGAAAGCTAAGCACCATTTGTCTCGCGGTAAAAATCCAGCTACAGTCAACGTGTACGATGGCTTTCAGGATGATGCTTCTCTTCTTGGCGTGTAAGTAATCAGTGACACGGTTCAGTAGTCTCAACCAGTGTCATTCTACGTCCCTCTTTTCTCAAAAATGCCGTATACTCATTGGATTTAATGATTTTCACGATTATGCTCGGATGATAGTCAAAATTTTCGAATTTTCTTCACGCATCACGCACTCAATGCATCTGTTTTTCATTGCATCTTCATTCCTTGTCCATGCAACACAGAAAACTTCCTCAATATGTTAGGTAATCCTCTGGCAAAATGCAGCTAAAATACCGATATGCATCGATTGAGCTGGGCTGATTTTTTTTTTGCATGATTCGTAGCCTACTTGCAAAATTGTTGAAGTTTTCACTCGGAGTGCACTCCATGGGATTCCGAGCGCGCCTCGAGTGTCTGCGCCGATCAGGAGCTTCGTTCTACTGGTGACAAGTTGAAAATTCACATTAAAGGATTACTATCGGATCAACTGGATTTCATCTACTTCACATATTCGACTCAAGTCGACTGTAAGTGTTAGTTTCAGGGGTACAATTCAATACTCCGCTGCTTCTCATTAACCTGCTGAAAGCAGCCATTTTTCTCGCAGTTGATAATTCGAGATGAAATTTTTAACGTGGGTATCATCTCGCACTAAAATCACAGTGTCCACTTGAGGTGCCAACTTGCTTGAGCTATTTTAATTCTAATCGTAAGCAAGCATTTGAAGGGTGCGGTGGAGAGTTACATGCGGTTGAAGGATCCATCGTTTATCCGTTCACCGAAAAGGCTGTCGAATGCGAATGGTCTCTTGCGAACACTCCAGGCAATAAGGTCAACATCGAGCTCATGTAAGTGTTCTTGACTAAACCTTTATGGGATTCAATGTTACGTTGCACATTCAGCGAAATCAACATCCTATCTCCTCATAATTCAGTCTAACCTCATGTTCCAAGTTTTCAGTGAATTGAAACTACCAGAATCGGAATACTGCGCAGATTCCTATCTCGAAGTGCGTGAGCGTAATGCAAGCGGCTCACTAATCAGTCGTGCTTGTCGAATAGAAGATTTCCAAGCATCAATAACGGTATCATTTATTCATTCTCCCTCTCAATTGTTTGTGGTGTTTGTTGAAAGCATGAAGTTCTGATTTTCGTCGTACTGAAGTAATCGGCCTAGCAGATGTTTGCTGTATCTTATATTGCGATTTAGTTCGTATGATGTATCTGAAAAAAAGAATTTCAGAGTGAGGCGCTCTGGATTAAGCTGAGATATATTCGTGATGGAGAAGAAGGCGATGAAACGATAGATGACACTAAACCAGAACTGAATCTGAAGTTCTCGAAAGGTTCCGCATCACCACTTTGCCAAAATCATTGCTTTTATTGGAAATAAATTATTCTCAAGCGTTGTTTTGCTGCCAGATTAACTTGCCATGATAAGACACAGTGAGATGCGTTTTCAGTCTTCGGAGGCCTAGTGAATGGAGATACAATTACATCGCCAGCCGCAGATGACTGGCGTTCCATTGATTATCGTGCGATTGAGTGGACGATCGTTGGTAGCGACGAGCATTGGCTAATATTCCACATCAATTCGATTCAAATACCGGATGAGCGCAACCAAAATGACGACTACGAGCAAAGAGAGACCATTCAAGGATTAACGGTACTTCTATTATATTCCTGTGGCTTCTCGTTTCACATTTCTTCCGCAAATCCGTCGAAAATTCTATCGATCTGTTGCAGTTTAACGAGGGACTTTGCAAACGTCGTTTTCTCAATGAGGAATGCGGTCCAGTCGCATTCGTCGCTGCCGGTTACAATCCTCCGAGAGGTACTTCCTAATCGCTGTCAAGTTTTAAAAATTTTTTTGAACATTTTTGCGAACGCACAAAACAGATTATGTTTGAGTAATGAGCAAAAATCAAATGCTCACCTAGTGTATATCAACTGATCTCGAATGTTACAATTTACTGATTTGTTAGAATACATACGAAAATTATTGAAGCCATTTCTCGAGATAATTTCAACGTTTTTGAAATGACAGTTATTCGTTTGTTCATCATCGGTCATATGACTGTTTCATCTCACGGATTCAAAAAAGGATAAAATTTTATTGTATTCAGTGCGACTCCCTTCATTCAACCAAGTTTCATTCACTTATCTGTATTATCCATCGATTACATATCTGTAAATGCATTCGCATCAGATTTCATCGTCAAATCGAATCTTGCCACCGTTCAGTTCAATGCTCTACCGGGTAGTTCATTTTCGTTGAATTGGCGAGAACAAACAATTGCTACTGCTAATGCAACACTCCACTCAGAGAATAAAACTGAAACCGATGAAGCAGGTATACTTTTTATTTGACGAGCGATCTCATCGAATTCTTTTGAAATAATGAACGAGCTTGAGCCACACAGCACTTTCGTTCGTATTTGACTGATTTAATTCAATGCTTTACCAGCTAGATTGGTTTCATATAAAGGAACGAAAAAATTCAACAGTACTTATTCGCTATGAATCGCAGAATATTTGCAAACGCAACAAATGAGTAGCGAAAAATTTATCGAAGACAAATTCTTGGAAATTATTGGTCATTGAAGAATGCTAATATGAAATCTATAGTTCAATGCAAATTGGTTTGGATCTCATTGAATTCCTTAAGAACTTCCATGCTATGTCGAGGCGTGTTTCTGTGCAGTTCTTGTTGAGATCGAAATGTATTAGCCGTTCATTTTTGTGCGTTCAGCGATCTTCACATGCGGAGGTACACTGACACCGACGTATCGACCGCAGTATTTGACGAATCCTGGAGGTATGTCGGAGGATGGCTCATTCACAACCATTGAACCGATTACAACAACAACCAAACGGTGGCATCGATTCATGAACTTCGGAAAACGTTACGCAGGTGAGCAGAAGAGTTGCTAACGTGATCGTATCTCACTCATGAATAGAACGACATATTAATGAGAAGCAGGAGATTTGATAAGAAAAGATTCCGTTGATTCTTTGATTCTATCGTTGGGATTCACTGCTGCAAATTCGAGTTTTTTAAAAATATGAACGAATAATCTGATGAAGTATGGTGTGTGCTTACTTAGGCGGTTATGCGGACAATTTGAAATGCCGTTGGACAATTCCACGTCCGCAATTTGCCGGTGTTTCCATCCGAATTGTGTCGATGGATTTGGAAGAGCACGTGGACTGCCGCTTTGATTATGTTGCAATTGCTGGTGGATATCCGGGTCTGGTCACTTTCGAGGATGGCCAAGCAAAGTATGTTGATTGGTTTCCGCCATCTATCACAATCGGGGATGCCCTAAACGTTTCACTGGAATACAGTGGAAATACTTCCATCGACAGAAACTAATCTCAAGAAATGGTGCACTAGGTTTCTAGAGTGTAGAATGTAGAATTTAATCAGGACATGTGAATACTGATCGCTCTTATAATCAACTAATTTTGATATCTGAATGCAGCAACATCTTAACGTTCACAGAACTGCACTTTCAGTTATGCAGCAACACGATACTGCAAGCACAGTGACGTTGGTCGAGAGGAATCGTACCAGTCTGAAGATATCATATTTCTGTATTTCATAACAGATCGCAACCGAGCAGGGCATGGATTTGTCCTTGAATATAAACTCAGTAAGTGCTTGCCATTGTATCAGATTAATTTAAGCATTCATATGTCATCACGCTTTGTTATTAATTCCCCTTGAACACTTGCGTTTATCGTTTAACTTCGCCTCGGTCACTTCGACGTTTTCGAGTGAGTTTTTTTTTCTGGAGAAAGATTCTGCTTAGTTGACAAAGAATTGGGTTCCTATGTCCCGGTTCAAAACTCTTCGTCCAAAATGATCGATAGTATAGCCATGGATAGTATGATGAATAGTATAGTTCAGCCATGCTCGTTGGTACAATAAAAAGTGTACCTCTCAGCGTAATTGCTCACCTTTTATTAACTATGAAAAAGTGTGCAGTAAAACATTCACTATTTCAGTTTGTCAATCCTTCCAATACTTGCCTACAGCAAATGGCATCCTAGACGCAACAATATACACCCCAAATTACCCGGATTCTTATGCCAACAATCTTTCGTGCAATTGGATGATTGTCTTGGAGAGCAATCGACCAATCTACACACAGTTCATTGATATGGACATTGAAAAGAGCGAAGGGTGCTCTAAAGATTACGTTTATGTGGTATGAACTGAACTGTTTCTAGCACACAAAACACTTCATTGAATATTTGCGCTATTAGAGTTTATTCTTAGCCTTTCGCATGGTCGATAAATTCTTTGTAGAAGGAACAAGAGAATGTTCATTGAATCGGTTGTGTCTTTGTGAAATTGACTTTGTGAAATGGACATATCTCACCTGCCGAAGTTGAGGCTACAGTATTTTTTGTTTTGGTAAATGAACGGATAAATTTTGCTTCTAATAACGTGACAACTTCCACCTGCAAATTTTTGATGAATACTTTGAATGCTTCACTTTAGAATTCACATCCCACCTATGGCACGGAACCTATGGAGCGTTTATGTGGTGAAATGAGCGGTTGGAATGCAACATTTCTGAACGGACGACTTTATGTCGCATTCAAAAGCGATATGGATGGCAGTAAGATGGTCGGTCTACTGCACATTCGAAATGATCTTCTTTTTCTCAACACAATCTATTGTTAAGAATATTCACATGGTGTATCCAACGTGTATCTCTCTCATTCAATCAAATCTAACATCTCTATTAAGAGAGAGAGAGCACATTGATTCCAAGAAACGATTCATTATGAAACACTCGAATCTATCACTGAAAATAGTGTCACAGGTTCTGAATGCGACCTCGTTCAGGCGAGTGACGGCGTTGAGTTTTCGAAAACAGCCCTCACACAGGTGTAGCCTATAAGCCGAAACTTCTTCTGGTGAAATCTTTTAGTGATGGGACATTCCTTCCAACATGGAAACTTTCAAACATGCTTTTGGAAATGTCAAAATTACGTCCAACAGCGATCGCTTAGCAATTGCCATTGGTTTGCTTTAAACGAAGTGAAATAGGACAGTCATTTTCAGGGATTTGCTTTACACATAAAGGAGCAAGTGCATGACTGCAGCTCAGATCGCCTTGTGATCAACGAAGGCGATCCTCCGAAAGTATTATCATCACCAAATTTTCCAAAGAGTTCGTCAAACTGATTTTCTATCACTCTTTTAATAAACAATCGAAGTATCACACTTCAGCGAATTCATTTTCAGTGTCGCCGAATTCTCTGGATTGTGTTTGGGTTATCAGTGCACCTGGTGGACACAGTATCAAATTCACTGTTGATCCGAACACATTTGATCTACAAGACAGTTCATTTGATGAGACGTACGCATTTTCCATATTCATGCCAGCAATTGCACATCGTGCCATTCACTCATGAAAATTCTAGTCATGAATCATTCTTTCAAACGATTTCATTCCAATGAGAGAATCCAATTTTTCGATGTTTGAAACTGTTTCACTAACTGTGTACAAGTGGAAACGCTGATTCCTCTCGTTTGCCCTGAACTGTTGTTGAAAATTGATCGGATGAAAGTGTAGCGGAATAAAACTGATGATTTGATGGAATTCTTCTTCCTGTTTGGATCAGATTATATACTCCTCGGAGAAAAGTCAGTTCATTGCATTTTCATGTCAAATACAGACCAGATGTCTGCAGAAAGCATTGTATCGTTTATTTTCAATTACGAATGCACTCGAAGCTTCGATCAGTTTCAGATGTAGCGATGACTATTTGGAGATTCGGGATGGCCCATCGAAGTACTCACCGTTGATTGGTACTTACTGTAAGCAGGATGCCCCAAGCACAGTGTTCAGCACATGGTCTTATTTGTATATCCGTTATCAAACCGATTCGTATGCGCAGTCGATGGGATGGAATGCCACTTATGAAATTGGTATATAAAGCAAATTAGAAGCGATCTGAACAATAATTGGATTGAAGAAAGTTATCAGCGCGCTCACCCTATTATTTCAGCATCATGTGGTGGATCAGTGGTGATTCCAGTGAATGGTACTGGTTCAATCCGTAGTCCCAACTATCCGGAACCATATCCAAATCACGCCGATTGCTCGTGGACTGTGAAAGCGCCTGGTGGTCACTACGTGAATGCAACGTAAAAATCAATGCTTTTAAGTCACAAGTTTCCACTTTCCTTAGCTTAACAATATAATCATTAAACCAGTTTGCTTGTGATAGTTCACTTGATCCCATTAAAAGTGATTGATCAAAAGCATAGTTGCTCTATGACATCTGTTATTTGATTTAGCTATCGTATTGCTTAACACTAAACGAATTTTCAGTTTTAATCATATGTGGCTGTACTACAGCGAAAACTGTACTAACGATCGCGTTGAGCTGCGTGAAAGGAACTCAACAGGTCAGTTGACGCGATCAGTTTTTTTTTCATATGCAAGCGATATGCTCACATGAGGAAAAAGCAAAGTCAATTCAACACTGAAAGCAGATTTTGAGGACTACGATTCCCAGATTGACAGAATTTCAATATGCATTTCTCAGTTTGAGCAAAAATTTGCTGATTTGATTCTACTTCGAAATTTCGATATCGAATGCATCATCAACGATCAATGGAGTTTTCCAGGCGATCATATCCTGGAACCATCGTGTATGATGAATGGAGTTCGTGGTAAGCACTTCACGTCGGCGAGAAATATGATGAGTGTAACCTTTCATAGCAATAACACACTCGGACGAGCGAGCCGAATGTTCTGCTTAGAGCGGAAATGCGGTTTTGAACTGAGTGTGGAACCGAGTCAATTCGGTAGGCCTTTTTTCGTTGACCATATTCCTTTACTCTTGTCCAACGCACTTTTAAGTTGAATCAAATTGAATGCAACAATGTGAATGCACTTTCGAGGAAGGCTTAAATATTCCATACGAAAATATCATTTGCAGAATGTGGTGGTGAGATAAGCGATCAGTCAGGGCGGCTGACAACGCCAGGATATCCGAATCAGCTCGTTCAAAATATTGTTTGTGAATGGAAATTCCGTGCAGGAATCGGATATCGCTACATTTTTGACTTCAAATTCATTGATCACAACGTATGTGCATGCATGCATTCTCCTTAAACGTGATTGGTGTTTGCGATTGAAGTTCCTTTTCAGATGAGAGCCTCATCAGATAACAGCTATGAAGTTGAGTTCATTCAAAGTTCTTTCAGAATTACTATCAGTCAACGTTCAGCGGTGTTGGATGTTATCCGGATGTATTCGTGCAAAACGGAATTCACGAGATGATGGAGTATTTCGGACAGAGTGAATACAATTTTTGTGCGAATAAAACACGTTTCATTTCGTCAAGCGATTTTGTCTCAGTAACATATGATGATCACGTTGCAAATTTCTTGAAGAAACAAATGCTTGATAATGGCACATCAGCTGAGAAAATCTATGCACCATTCCATATTGACTACCTCAAAGTGAGAATATTCCTGCTTATCGTCTACAATTCAATTCATTCAGCCGTTTTGTTCCATTCCAGAAACAGAATGAAACAGGAAATTCCAAAAAACTGGAAATTTTTAGCGAAAATCGGATAATATTGTTAAAAATCAACGGTCCGAAACACGGAAAAGCAAATAAGAGCACTCGTCAAACATTTATGACCACCTGAAAAGCACTCCCTAAAAAGTATCCTTTGAAAAGTGTTTTCGGAACACTGATTCTGATATTGATCCCTCATTGTAACGGTTTGCTGAATGCTCAGGTGCCAGCTAACTTCGATGAGGATGCGTGTATGTACCACGTAACAAATAATATGTCCATCGAAGTAAACGGTTCTCGGAGTCCAGATTATACTATAAATTTCGTTGAAAAAGGTTAGTAGGACACGGAAAAACATCAGTTGATATGCTGGCTATTATCAAATATTTTAACGACTTTTTATTCGTATCTGTTGAAAATAATATTTTGAAAGCCGAAACTGAATCTGATCTTGAGATTTTTCATGTTTTCTATGATACTGCCATACTGCTTCAGATGCTTCATATACTTTACTACTATGAACTCCAGGTACTTCAAATACCCCTTTCTGTGATGGTCCATTCTACCATATTAGTGCTATATCGATACTATTTCAGATTACTGCCACATTCTTGTCGAAAGACCATTCAAGAGTGGAACGACGGTGTTACGCTTCACGAATTTCACAACGAATCAAGATCAGATTTGGGGCGGACGACAGAAGTGTTTGGATCTTAGAAGTTTCGTTGCGATTTCGGGTAGGTAATTCAGAAGAAATGCTGATTCATAGTAAATCAATTCAATATTAGTTCAGATAATCGTGAAATTATCCTGAAATATGTCAAAATGCATTAAGGAGACTACTGTATTTTGGGACAGATCGGTTCACTTTTCCTTCAGCTTATCACACCGTTTCCTTGTTGACTACATCGGTTGCTAGGTCCAAGAAATGCTTTCAAAGCGTCTCTTCGCTTGCAGAAGGCAAATGCATTACCTGACGATTGTTGCACATTTCAGCTCTTTCAAGTGATCCGTGGCCATTTGAGGCACGATTCTGCAATGAGAGTCTGCGAAATGCGGATAATTTCACGGTGGCAATGCCGCATCAAACCTTCGACATATTCGTTTTTCAACGGGGACACTATTCAAGTGCTTCGTTCAACCTTAGTGTTCAGTTCACAAGTAGGATGGTTTCTGTTTTAAAACTTTCTGGCTCATGACTGAAGTATTTGTCGCTCATTTCTGGAATCCACAATTTTTCTGGAAGAAACTATTTGAAAGTCACAAAAAATGTGGCTCGTTAGAATTTATACTTTGAATTCGGAATAATTTATTGTATGTGTCTGAAAGATACATTCAAGTCCAACAAGGCGAATACTTTTGAAGCTTGTGGTGGTTTCTTAACCGGAACAAGTGGTGGAACGATAGTGAGTCCCGGATTCGGAGATTCCGAAGCAAAATACGAGGCGAGTCAGCAGTGCGTCTGGACTCTGAGAGCGCCTGAAGGTAAAACTGTAAAGGTAACTGCGTAAACAGCATTCGAAAGCAGCATATCAGTCATGAGTTTCCTTCAATAACGAAATTATACTGTTCATGGCCTGACGGAATAAGAGAGTGATGAGTGCGAGTGTTCTGGCATTCTGAATGTGTTCCCATGATGATCGCACGCTTTCGTTGAGATATTTTAAAACAGTATTCGCCAAAAACAACTCTAGATTGACCACCAACGTTACTGAAGTAAATTACCTGACACACACTTACTGGAACGGAAGACCTTACAGAGGACAAAACGAATCACTGAGAAGGAAATGCAAGCAAGCATGCGACAACTTGACAGCAATGAATTGTGATGTTTGTGTGTTTAAATATGCTGGTGATGAATATTGTATATGAAAATGAAATTTGTTGAATTTAAGATCAAGATCACCGATATGGATATTGAGTACCACGTGGAATGCAAACACGACTTTCTAAAACTCTACGAGGGTGCGTTAATATTTTAGCTCGCCACGAATAAAAACTCGACATATATTTATGAAAATTTGCCTCATCTGTCTGAATCAGTGGCTCATATGATACTCGAATATCGTCACCTCATTATCTGTGAAAGATGGTTTCTTTCGCAACTGAAGAAATGAAACACATTGTGAATTTTTGATCTCATTCAACTTAGGGGCATCGCGATCAGATTGGTAAGATCACTGACAAATTAAGAATTGTGGACAATTTAAGGCGGTGGAACAGATTCGTCGCTAATACATACGTATTGTAACAATCCGGATGAAGAGCCACTTCAAGAACGCTTTAAAGAAGTGAAGTCGCGAGGAAGATTCATAACACTCTACTTTTATACTGATAAAACAGTACAACGAAAAGGCTTTCGTATTGAATACTCATTTAGAGGATTTGAGAACGGTTCGTTTTAGTCTATTCTCTTGTTGAAATTATCTCTGAATGCAAGATATCACTCCATTTAGAGCTGTGCTAAACAACTTTTTGCACCTCCTTGCTTCGTTGTAGAATGTATTCATGCACTGACTTCACTGTTGAGTTCAACATCGCAAGTTCGAATGGTGATGTGATGAATTGAAGCAATTGTTATGAATAGAAATGGAACTCAGTTCATTTGGATCTGCGATTGAAAATACCTCATGATCGGGAAATAGATCTGAACGCTAATTGAAACGAAGTTGTATGTGACTCCCTAGAATGACAATGCAAGTGACTGAGTAATATTAGCATTGAATTTCTTGAGAGAAGTTCACAATTTTGTAGAATGCGGCTTCGCAACGAGTGCAGTTAATGGAACGTTCCTCAGTCCAAATGCTCCAAACGATTATCCAAACAATGCATTTTGCACTTGGGATATATCCGTTCCACTCGGATATCATGTAGCTCTTTACTTCAATCGATTCGATATCCAACAATCGGAGCAATGCGAAAAGGATTATCTTAAGGTTGGTCATCTCCTTTATACGCCCAGTTCAAAGCTATCACATGCCAGGTCTTCCATACTGTGATTACATTCTTATGAGTTTGGAATTCGTATCATCTGGAGCGATAACTCAGAATCATCCTTTCACCGATAATGAATTTTGATCTTAAAAAAAAGATATTTGGATATGTACAATCGCACTGTGTTATAGATTAGTGAAGAACATCAGTCTCGCGCTTTGGCACCTGTCGGTGGATACTATTTCCTTTTTGATCATGAAGAAGAATTGAAGAAACTTTGTGGTTACGATGTGCCGCGTGTGTTCAGAACGGAAAGTAGTCGTGTCAAAATTGAATTCAAATCAGACGAAAAAACAACTGGCAAAGGTTTCAATATTACCTGGAGAGGAGGTAAGTCTATTAGTGCCCAAAAATGCACCAATTTCATCTTGTTCTTCTGTCATGTTTACAACTCAATCAATATTCTGCATATTCTAAGCTGAGATCGGACTTAAAATGGATTCATCGAATTCGTTTCATCCATTCAATTTACTCAAGTAAAATGCATAAGTGGAAATGATTAAACTCCAATTGACCTGCTCGATCATAAACCATTTCATTCTCTCGTGTAAGGAACCTCATGTGAGGGGTTTCATCGATTACCATATATTATTTTAAAGATCAGTCTTCTATTCTTTAAAATGAAACTGAACAAAAATTCAGAATGCGGAACAGTGTTCCGTCTGAATCACGGCGTCGTAACATCGCCCCATTACCCAAGTTTCTATCCGAACATGAATTCGGTGTGTAGTTATCTGATCGAACCTGAATACGAAGGAGTACCAATCATCACTCTGAAGATTCTCGATCTAGATCTCGACAGATATGCAGGTTAAATTGATCATCCTCTTTTGATATCTTGCTTCAAGATTTTAGCAACTGGATTCTCTTTCGGCCCTTGATTTCACTATCGTTCCTATCACCCATCCACTTATTTCTTCAAACGTTTCAAGCGTTATTGCAGTGATCTTGAGCTCTTGTATTTCAGTTGAATTCAATCGTGAACCATGTAATTCCGACTACCTTGAACTGCGTGATGTTTTTGCGAATCGAATTATCGACACGTTTTGCTTTGGACGTAACGATATGGGCGAACTACCACCAATCTCTGTAAAGGTGATATTTCTTGAGATAATAAGGGTGTTTAAATAAGATTTTAAATCGTTTGTATTGGAACTGATTTTGAGGATACATCAATTATTTAGATTCGGAAGCGGTCATTGATGTATGTAGCATTTGATTGCAGGGTCCAATTGGTGTTCGATTCGTGACAAACTTCTCGGTCATTGAAGACTTCGGTGATGGTAGGAAGCCGCATCGTGGTTTTAAGCTATCTTACGCATTGTCAAGTTAGTTCATTTCTTTGTGATCGTTGCAAACACTATTCAATCACCAATAGGACGTGTTCTGAGTTCAACTAAACTGACAAAAATGTTTACGGATGATCCATCTGTAAAACAGAACAGTTGGAAGAAGAGGAACGGTTTCAGAGTGTGGTGGTGAAATAAACCTGAAAGATGTTGATGATGGTATGTCAACCGCGATATCCTCACCAGGCTTTCCACTGCAATATCATCATGGCTTAGAGTGCATATGGAATATTAGTGCACCAGAGGGACGACTGCTCAGTGTTAAGTTAGTTCTATTCATATTATTTGTCTGGTCTTTTGATGATTCTGACAGTTTACCTGTTGATAAGTATACTGTTCTCACACGTCAATTCTATAAAGTGTTTATTAATTGTAGTCAATACTCTCAGATATACTCATATGGACTTAGAAGAATCGTGGAATTGTAATTTCGACTATTTGGAGCTATTCGATGGATTCGAAATGAACAATGAGACAAGTCTGGGTCGTGTTTGCGGTGACGTTGTACCGCGGAATCAAATCATGAGCACAGCGAATTTTATGATTGCTAAGTTCGTCTCAGATCGAAGTATGAGCAAAGGAGGATTTAAAATTATTCTCACTGCTACGCTTGGTTTGTTTATGCATTCGTAATAGTCATTGCGTCTTCCATTTCAGTCCACTTTATGCAGTTATATTCCATTTGCTTCACTTTAGTTGAATTATCGCAAGATATGTGAACCACTGAGATTGAGTCAAAAATTGAGATTGATTCATATATCTTGAGATAATCGGCTTATTCGGATAGCTTCAAGAGGTCCTGTAGTCTATAACTGACATTCATGAGGTTTTGTTTTATCGATGCGACAACGATCAAACTATTCCAAACGATTCCTAATTGAAGGACCATCTGATGGATGCGGTGGTGAGCTGACCGCCACTGATAATTGGGCAGAGCTGAAGTCGCCAATAGATCGAGACACCGATCTTTATTATCATAATCTCCGTTGCGGCTGGACAATCAAAGCAGCTGTCGGAAAGAACATTCAATTGGAAATAACAGACTTTGAATTGGAAACACCGTCGCTCGAACTGGGCAAATGCTACGATTTCTTATCGGTGATTTCATTGATGAACAAGCTGATGCATGATTTCGATTCTTACCATCTATTGTATGACCGTTGAACTTCCATGTGACTGATGTGATTTCACGTGTTTCTCAGATATACGATGGCTATAAAACGATTGCGCCTCTTCTTCTGTCGAATACGTGTCGAATAGAGGAGGATTTACCGTTGAAATTCAGAAGTTCCTATCGTGCCGTATTCGTCTACTTTGAAACCGATTCCGATAAGGCTTACAAAGGATTCACGATTCGTTATCGAGCTACAGCTCGTTCGTATTATTTTTTCTGTTGCATTTCCCGATTGATTTTTTCTGCTCGTTGTATTTCCAATTGAAATAGATTTTGTCACGATTTTGTCTTCATTATTTCACTGAATGCACATATTTCGCTGGAAATATGCAGTGCAAGATTTTCTTGCGACAGAGCAAGGCGGAAGATTTATTGACATACGATCGCTGATTTATCAGATTTGTTGATATATCAACACTCGATATTGTCATTTCAATATAATTTATAACGTTTCGAGCATATCGATATAACTCTGCCCAATAAATTTTAGCTACATGTGGTGGTAGAAAGATAGCTGAAAGCGACCCTGCAGAATTGACGTTTGAAAGCGAGAAAGGTTAGTGAAACCGTTATTTCATGACCAAGTGAATAAGCAAATAAACGGGCGCAGTGCATAGTTTTATTTTTTCTCCTATCTGTCTCACGCAATTTCGACAAGCAGTTTCAGGTCTTACAAGAACAGCGCCAAAACATCAACGTTGTCGATGGATTATCTACTCGAAAGAGCAAATGCCTTTACGCATTCAGTTCACGTGAGTCTATTGAAATTTTGAGCAAAATGTTCAGAAAACATAATGCGCTTGAAAATTTCTTGAATTAAAAATCAAGTAAAGCATTATACGCACTTAGCTATATCATATGAATACCGACGTTTTTGTGGATCATTGTGATGGTATTGTAACAAATTATTCTGATCATCTTCAGCTTGAGAAGTTTTCACTTTCAGTCAATTTTCATTTCCGTCATCGGTCGCCGATTGCACTGATGAATACTTGGAAATTCGAGACGCAGGCACACCGGCTGAATGCAGTCATCCAGCTTGTGCGGATTCGGATCGATCTCAGCAAACTTTACAGCTCTGCGGCAATACGCTGCCACCAGATTTTGTGTCAGGAACGAGTGTCGTTCAGGTTCGGAAGTGAACTTGCCGTATTCATGAACTAACAACTTTACCAGTTGAATCATACAACACACTCTAACGAATTCTATATATTCAGATCACTACTTCAACACTACTACAAAGCGAGCATACATCGAAATTTACGCTGTTCTATCAAACGCTTGATTGTAAGTATCATGAAACAATTGCACGGTACTCTGCACTTCCATATCAACGACCAGTTCAGGGAACTGATCGGCTAAGCATAAACCGCGTTTCTAAGCACTCAGCTTTTTTCAGCATGCAATAGAACTGTGAATGTTCGAACGCGACCAAGTGGTCGCTTAACGAGTAGCAATTATCCGAATGCATACGATCACAACAGTTCGTGTACAACAACACTAGAGGCACCGGATGGTTATCGCATTTTGGTGGTATTCAAAGATTTCCGTTTGGAGAGCGCCAGGCGAGTGTTTGGAATGAGTCGTATGCCGTCGTCTTTTCGTGAACGTTCACGGACATCAAGTATAGCTGAGCGATGGCGAAATCCATTCTCAAAGTATGCCATTCAATTTTCAGTCGTTCTCGAGCATCAATGAGATCTTCTATTCGCATATGGAAACTAGGAATTTTCAAATCCTGAAAGAGTTGTCTTCCAATTATTATCACTAACCGTGTTGAAGTTACCAATAGGGATTTCAGATATGCATTTGATCACTAGAGATCAATAGCTATTATACATTACTATAGAAATATAGGTTTGACACAATCAAACCTAGTGTCTTCTCAAGTTTGCCCAGTAATATATTGATATTTTCACATCATTTGATTGAGCAGAATCTCTGCTTTCTAAAAATGGAAGGCCTGCCGAGAAATTTTACCTCTACGACGAGATATAACTATTTTTCTGATGCTAGAGGGGCTGGCACATTCAAACCACATATTCTTTACTCACTTGTGAATACAATCTATCAAACTGTCACCAAAGTCATCCGTCTTAAGGATTTCACAATCTTTCATACAATCATCAACCTTCAGACAGAAATTTCGATATGGTTTCAATACTATTCACTCATATTTTCTTCGTATATGTAGTCCTGTTTTTGACTGTCTCCGATGAATTTAGGTGTGAAAACTAATATAACTGCAAGATTCATTCTTTTTCAGGTTCATTCGGCTACCAAGTGGAATGGTCCTAATGCCTCGTACGGGTTCATGTGACTTTGACTATGTTCAGGTACTTTGATCTTCTCACTTTGTTTATTTTTTCCTCAACTCATTCAGTCACTATCGAAGATTATTCTTTCTAAGCAAAGCACTTCAAATGGATCAGTTCCTTTAAGGCAGACTGCTTGAAGCTCTCGAGGTATATTACTGATCATTTAATCAGTGCATTTTCAGCTTATCGATTCGAATGGAAATGTGTCACAACGTTATTGCGATTTTAAACTGCCACCAACATTTTTCAGTCTTCAAAATAAAATGAGTATTTTTATGAAAACTGATAACACAGTTGCGCCTGGTGGATACGATGCGTATTATTATGCTACAAGACCAACAGGTAAAATTCCTCCAACATTTTTACACATAAATAAGTTTCAGAAGTGACAGAAATATGATTTATCTGTGATATCCGGCAAAATATAATGGAACCGTCCACCTCAACACTTTGTAAATACCACCTCAGCTTTGTAAACAATACGACTGTTTGAAAGAACATCACGACGGCGTTTATTTTTACCAATAGGGATTTGTTTTCAGAAGATACCACTACTACAGTGTTCAATTTTGCAACGATCAGTGAAATGGAGGGTGCGCTAACAAATATTGGCTATCCCGGATATGCACCAAATCAAAGAATGATGTAAGCTGCTTGAAGCTAACTCTCAAGCTAATAATCATATCCACTCACAGCAGTATTGATTGGAATCTAGTCCTTTACCACAAACCTTTTTGAATCCATCTTCGTCATTATGATTGACTGAACCAGTTGCACCTATATGACATTCGAGAAATGATTTATTGATGGCAAATTTAGGTAAACGTTCTTTGTATAACTGAATCGCCAGTCAGATCCTCAGTAATTTGATCATCTGTTATAGATGGCATATCGATCCTCCGAGAGGACATAAATGTAAAGTGACGTTGCTCAGACTTGATTTCGGTGAGTTCAAGGATGGTTCATGTATAGCAGCCGAACGCCTTGTTTTGCATATTAATCGAGCAGGGGACTCTGCCACTCCATCAGTTTACACTTCATTGTGCAGAAATTCGGTTCGTTTTATCACACATTCTCAGTTGTTTAGAATAACAAACATCTTATACTCTGATCACTATTATAATATATGAGTATGCATTTGCTCAGTGAGGACTGTTGTGATGTGAGGAACAACGAGTGAATTGGAACAAATCCTAAGAAATTTTGATTGTCATGAATCGTTCCGTCAAATGTGTCCATTCAATGTTTTGGCCACATTTTTTTGGGCTTATGATATAATATAAAGATTTTTGAAAGGGATAGGAAATTTCGGTGGGATAAATCTTATTGAAAAACACTGAAATGTTGATGAGATCATTCATGAGTTCCAGTTTTTTCCGATTTCTTAGAGGCGCCCTTCATCGCTCAGTACCCAGTTCCTCCACGTATGCTAGGATTTTATCACTTATGATGGTGTTTTCAAATGACAAAAGGCATTGTTGCGTATCGCTGACCTGTGTACATGAAAGTTAATCAATCGTCTAAAGTCTACAACCTGATTTTAAGACAACAACACCGAATGATATCGAAATTGAACCGGGCAATTGGGTTACTGTTGAATTCAGTACAGACACTGATGCAGCCAACGATGGTGATGGCTTCCGTCTAGACTGGTCGTGTGCAAATTATTTCGTCCCCCAAGTGTGAAAGCAATCCGATTTCAATGATTTTTTTTTCAGTTTGCTTGTTATCAATCATTTGTATTCGTATGTTGTTGTTGAATTGGTCATCATGTTTCCATTTGATAAATTTGCACGAATAAAATTGATGCGATCCCAAATAAACGACTTGTAAGTTCTTCACTGCGATGGATAGAATACTCATGAACTGGAACGATAAGGGTCACTGTCTGCAGCAGTAATTTTCACGCTCGATAGCTCCATTGCCCCTTCGATGGTCTGGCACGCCGGGTCATATTGCATGCAGAGATTGAAAATAATAGTAATGAATAATAATAATAATAATAATAATAATGAATGAATTCACAAATATTCGCTCGTCTGTGGGATGATAATAATCACGGAGGTGGCGATTGAGGAAGAGATTTGTGATATTATATTAAAACTAAAGGGGGTAAAATCTGATTCAAGGGATCAACCATTCCCCTCTCCCACGAAATTCTGAGAAGTTGGTCAGAGCGGGTGGAAAGAACACTTTAAGCACTAACTCGACAGTCACTTTTTTCCAATTTCGAACATTTTATTCGTTTCGTGTAGCATTTCCGATGGAACATCACAAAATCCATCAGTGTGATCATCCCACATAAATACATCCTGCGATGGTGCGGTTAACGTTGCTTTCCGACATTGAAACGATCTGACCATCGAAATACGGGAAATTTTTCAAACTTTAAATGCATCTTTGTGCACAAAAAATAAAGCGTAATTAGATTTAAAAAGTGAAATATAAAAGCTGGTTGTCGTACATACTATATAAAGAAAATAAAATTGACTTCGGTTGCTATTCACTACTATTTCCATTCAACCCAATAACACAACACTGCTTTCACAGCGATCAATACTGATCAGAAACTGGAATACTGAACATTGACAAAAGCTTAGGAACAAATTCAAGACTATAACATACCATATTGAATGTTGCTTGTTGCAGGTAGGTGCATGCCATAATTTATATTTTTCTGATGTCAGAGGGGCAGGCACATTTAAACATACCGTACTCTCAGCTTCGACCAGTAATATATCAATTTCTTTA